>CAUZXS010002491.1:102500-180000 GCA_963585895.1 Sepioteuthis lessoniana | reverse complement strand
AAAAAAAACGAACAAGCGCATGTATACCCACAACCACACGAGCACATACACAGAAAAAAACATGAATTTATGTAAACATTGAAATTTGATGTCAATTCTTATGTTTATAAATAAATACATAGACTCCGTTTATAAATTATCAGAAATTAGACGAGTCGATAAAAAAAAATAGATGAGAACTACAAAAAATGCATCGTGTTGTTTTGAGCAAATCCTAGAAGCTGCACCCCACAAAACAACAGCTGCTCGGCCATTTGTCTTTCATCTCATAAACCATCATATGGAATGTTAGTTGGTTTGGGTTTTATGACTTGTCAGCCATTGTCAGTTATTCAATGCCAAAGCATCGTTATACATATATATTAAATATATATCTTGTTGATAATAAATTTAGCAAGCCTGAGTGCATTCTTTTTTGCGCACAGATAAATTGTTTCAAGTATTGCTATGTGACAGTAGCAATTTAACATCAGACAGTTTGGTTTGCTGGTTTTTAATACTAAATCCTATTTCTACATATATATCAAATATATGATTTGTAAACACATTTTGTAGATACACATAATTAAATATCCAAACAGTTCTATTTCTAGCAATTCAATTAAACATCAGTCATTTGTTTACACAATGTTAAATCGTCAAAGCAATTCAGTTTTAATCCTTTGTTCGAACACAGTTTAAATGTCAAAAAGTTCTATTTGACCTATAGATAGGGCTCTGTGAAGTGCTTCCACTCCGACCCAGAGTGGACCTGGGAGTGAGGGCATTGAAGTGAGTACTTCGCATTTCCTTAAGCTCTAACATTACTGGAGCCTCATAATCCAATTGTTTAATGTCGTACCCGGGAGACGCTTTTGTGGGTGATGCATTCGGTGTATTCTACAGTCCCAGACGACTAGGCTAAAGATATACTGGGTACTGCCGTTAAAGTATTGACGTTCTCATAAAGTACGCTTTTTATAGATGCCTACACATGGACATACCAGTGATGACCGCCCAGCAACGCGTTACATACACCAGCTCTGTGCTAACACCAGACGCATTCTTCAGGACCAGTAATGGGTAAAACAGTAGGGCAGAGTTGGTTCTCTTGCCACCTTAGGGTATCTACGAGAAGGAAAGTTTGATTGGTTGTTTTTTGGGTTTTATGGCATATCAAACATTGTAGGTTATTAAACGCCAAATCCATTTTTATACACATAACCTGTTCTATTTCAAACAAATCAGTTTAGCATAAGTACACAGTTTAATTGTCAAAAACATTTCTATTTCAAGCAATTCAGTTTAGTTAACCAGTTCTTATTCAGTCAATTCAGTTTAGTATAAGTATAGATTTTGTCTACACACAGTTAAAAGTCAAAACAGTTCTATATTAAACAATTTAGTTAAGTACAGTGTCAATGTCAAAAACAGTTCCATTTCAAACAATTCAGTTTAGCTTAAGTACGCAGTTTAAGTGTAAAAAAACATTTTTCTTTCAAGCTATTCAGTCTAGTCAAACTGTTCTTATTCAAACAATTCAGTTTAGCATAAGTGTGCAGTTTAGTTCTATTTAACCCGTAGATAGGGCCCAATCAGGTGCTACCATTCCAGGCCAGAGTGGACCGGGGAGCAATGGCAATGAAGGGGTGCTCTGCATCTCCCAAAGCGCCAGCATCACTGGAACCTCACCATCAGTTTGTTTAGTGTCATATCCTGGGCAATCATTGGGGGCAGGAGAAAGAAAAAAACAGCATGCAAAATCTTGAGTATTTTACGGAAGATTTATAGCACTCTGATGACCACTTTTTACTAATCAGTACACCAAAAATGTGTGTCAGATCTTATACGAGCCCTCTAGGGAATGTGTCGGTTCACATACTGAATAGAACTGTTGACATATCATGTAAAGATAGCCGGGAGGGTTTGTACATATATATATATATATATATATATATGTGTGTGTGTGTGTGTGTGTGTATACATGTTTTGCATGTGTATCCATTAAAGTATATAAGTATTTGAGTAAGGAAATACCAGCATACACACAGAGAGATCGATTGATCGATAGATAGAGCGATTAAAAAGAAAAAATTAAGAATTAGCAATACTTAGTGTAATATCTATTCCTGCAAATTGACATACACATATGAGCTTGCGTACACACACACACACACACACAAACACACAAAGAAGCATAGATAGACTAGAAAAGAAAGTAAGATAGAAAGAAAGTTAATATAGTTATATGAAGAAATATACTTTTCAAGTATGACGATGGTGTAAAAGCCTTTACGGTTATTTAACAATTGGAAAGTGGTGTACACACGCGCACGCACACTCATACGTTCACACATATACTCTTTCTACCGTTTTATTCCCGAGAAAATGCTGTTAAGCTTTTATATACATGCATATATTTATATATGACCAAGGAGTATTTTATCAGCTTGTCGAAAATTTAGGAGGGTTTCGAACCCGGTTGGCAGCGTCTCACGTGTCTAGCTACACAGAAGATTTGTGATACAACGAAACAGTCAGTCTGTGGATGACACACACACACACACATATATATATATATATATATATATATATATATATATATATGTGTGTGTGTGTGTGTGTGTGTGTGTTTACCCAAATTCTCTGTCACAAGGTAGGTGAGATGAAGTGCTAACTTTTCTGAGGGCATTAACGTGAAGTCAAATCACATATACTTCGAGTAGGATTTGAACTCAGTTCGCCGAAGTCATATTTCATGCAAATAATCATTATGCCACTGGTGCCACTCCATAATTATGTATATACCCATCTTCTGCAGATTTGAATTTTCAGTTTTCTCTCTCCTATACTGGTGGCCATACCATGGGTAAAGAGCCCAGTCTAATCAACTATTTACTCGGAGCTTGAGTGGGATTATTGGATATTACTGTATGTGAAATACAAAAAAACTCATTTAGAATTTAAAGGTGGGTCATCGGGTAAATTTCTTAGGCATATAACCACTACACCAAAGCAACTCTAATCTATTTATCTATCTATCTATCTTGATAGCTTGCTAGCTACCTCTTCATATCTATCTATTTATCAATTTATTTAGCAAGTGAGGTAGCGATCTCTGTTCATATCTATCTATCTATCTATCTATCTATCTATCTCAATATGTTTATATATATGTATGTATGTATGTATCTATCTATCTATCTAGCAATTTAGCTTGCAAACTGTGTTTATCTATCTATCTATCTATCCCGATATGGTATCTACGTATGTATTACAGTTTGTCAAGCTGTAAATACGTTTATGTGGATATATATATATATATATATATATATATATATATATATATATATATATATATATATCAGACTTTGTTAAATTATTTGTATTCAACAAAAGTTCTGACACTAATAATATGCATTAATCAGACGTATTAGCAACTGTCTTAATTGCACATTTTCATGGTTGCACATGGCATATGTGCATATTTGTACAGTTATCACTGCAAATCTCAAAGCTGATATCCACTCTTGCATTTAACATAAAGCACTGGTAATTGCAAACGTGCTCTTCTTTCGACAGAGCTTTTTTTTTTCGAGCCCATCTTAATTTTCACATATTTCGGTTGGTGAAATTTTATGGCATATCAACTCTTGTAAAGTATTTACTACCAAATCTTGCCAATATATATATATATATATATATATATATATATATATATATATATATATATATATATATATAAAGTGTGATTTCAGAGCATATAGTGAGCTGGTGATATTTTTAAACGAGTTGAGAGCTCATTTAGTTGCACACTGTTAAATGTTTACAAATAATGGTATTTAATACGAACGATTTGAATTAATATAACATCAGTCATTTGTTTTCAAAAGTTAAATGGTTATACATATGATAAGTAAGTAAATAGTTTGAGTGATAATCTTAGTTTCAAATGAATTAGAGCTAATTTGTCTGCACAAAGCTATTGCTATTGTTTGCACACTCGTAAATGCTTTCAAGTTTTGCTATATAACACTAATAATCCAATTTAACATAAATCATTTGTTTATTTTTGGTTTTAGTTTGGTTTTATGGCATATCAACACTTGTAGTTTATTTAATGCCAAACCCTTATATATATATATATATATATATATATATATATATATGTGTGTGTGTGTGTGTGTGTGTGTGTGTGTGTGTGTGTGTGTGTGTGTGATTTCGTTTGGTTAGGTTTTATGCCATATCAACCCTTAAAGATCATTTAATGCTAAATCCTCTTTATACATATATATTAAATATATATTATTTGCTTTGGTTTGGTTTTATGGCATATTAACCGTTGTAGGTCATTTAATGCCAAATCTGCTTTTGGCATATATATATATATATATATATATATATATATATATATACATATTTTTTAGTTTGGTTTCATGAGATATTAACCAAGGGAGGCAATTTAATGCCAAATCGTTTTTATACATATATATATTAAATACATATGCTTTGGTTTGGTTGGGTTTGGTTTGGTTTTATGGTATATCAACCATTGTAGGTAATGTAATGCCAAATCCTTTTTATGAATATATATTAAATATATATGAATTTGTTGGGTTGGGTTTTATAGCGTATCAACCAATTTAAGTTATTTAATATCAAATTCTCTTTATACATATATGTTAGGTATATATGATTTGATTTAATTAGGTTTTATGATATATCAACCCTTGTAGGTAATTTAATGCCAAATCCTTTTTATAAATATATGTTAAATACATATGATTTAGATTTAGTTTGGCTCTAGAACAGATCAACCATTGGAGGTTATTTAATGCCAAATCCCTCTTTATGCATATGATTTGATTTGGTATGTTTTTATGGAATATCATCTATTGAAGGTTATTTGATGTCTGATCTTCTTTATGCATATATATTAAATATATATCATTTGTTTGGTTTGGTTTTAGGATATATCAACCATTGGAGGTTATTTTAAAGCCAAATCTTTTTTTATACATATATAAAGTAAAAGTAAAGTTGGCGACCGTAGTCAAGGGCGACCAGAAGGCTTCCTTTTCAATAGCTACTAAACCGATATATAGGGGAGGGGGCAACTCCTTTCCTGGGATTTTCCACTTAACTCTTGACACGTATTCATATTGCTGAGTGTTAAGCAAGGCGGTATCAAGTACCATTTTTGAAGACTTTTGTATGACGCGACCTGGGATTGAACCCAGGTATTAAATCTATATTTGTTTGGTTTGGTTTGGTTTAGTTTCTTTGTTTAATGGCATATCAACCTTCGTGGGTTATTTAATGTCAAAGCCATTCATCTGGATGAAGAATAGTGGTGCTATCTAACCCATAGCTAGAAGGGTAAGGGGGTTCATACCTTTCCCAAGGGTATTTGTCCGAAAGTGAACGTAATAGCGCGACTAAAGTTTGAACTCGCTTACTACGATTCTGCACTCCATCGCTTTAACCATTAAACCACGAGGACACCCCCCGTTTGGTTTGGGTTTTATGGCATATCAACTAGTGAAAGTTATTTAAGTCCAAATTCTCTTTATACATAAATATTGAATATACAAGATTTGGCTTGGTTTGGGTTTTATGGCATATCAACAATTGTAGGTTATTTAATGCCAAATCCTCTTTATACATATATATTAAATATATATTGTTTGGTTTGGGTTTTATGGCATATTAACTAGTGAAGGTTATTTAAGTCCAAATCCTCTTTAAACATAAATATTGAATATATAAGCTTTGGCTTGGTTTGGGTTTTATGACATATCAACAATTGTAGGTTATTTAATGCCAAATATTTTTTATACATATCGATGAAATGAATTCTAAAAAATTGTGTAGACACCATTTTACAACGAGCTTGAGTTCATTTCTTTTCCACACAGTTAAATCTTTTCATTTATTTCAATCTAAAACGAATAATTGCATTTACAATAAATCATTTGTTTTCACGCTGTTAAATGTTTTCAGGTATTGCTATTCAACACTCACGATTCAATTAAACATCAGTCATTTGCTTACATATAGTCAACTGATCAAAAGTTCTATTTCAAACAATTTAGTTTATCATGTCATTCATAACATAACTACACAGTTTAAATATCAATTTGACCCATAGATAGGATCCTATTGTTGTATTTTGACCTTCGACCCGGCCAAAAATGCCATTCCAAGGTGATGCACCGGAAGGAGGTGACACATTCTAATGGCAGTTATGAGAGGAAATCGCGTGGGCAGAAATTGGCTGATGAAATGGGACGAGGTAAAAAAATTCCATGGTACACTCATAGACTGATGCACCGGAAGAAAGTGACCTGTGAACTGCATGACAATTATTTCTGCTTTGATGACGACCCAACATGCCATTTCAAAGATGGAGTAGGTGACTGAGTGGGCGTTGAACTATTATATAACTCAGTCAAGATAGAAGTCAAGTGAGTTGCAGTTAGAGATCGGACGGAGTTATAGACGAGATGGTAGGGAAAGCCACACCAGGCCGAAGGGGATCGGGGCCCCCGATTGAGTTGGAGTCCAGAGAAGTTGCTGATAAGATGCAGTAAAGAAAACCATCACCCAGTATAGTGGGCGTCTGGGCCTCCGTTTGAGCATCAGGAGAACGAGAAAGACATAACGCTGATGGCCATAAGAGTGGGGTCAAAATATTGCAGTTTCTGTTCAGTCTCCAACTCCCTCTGACAGTAAAACCTTGAATAACCCTTTTCGAACCCTTACAATAAAATGAGAGGTATATTTTTGTTAAAGAAGTCTCCCTGCGTGCGTCTTTATTATTGTGTCGTTATGATACTGCATATGAGAATATAACACTATCAGTCACTACCACTTCGGACCAAAGTAGACCTGGGAGCGATAGCAATGAAAGAGTACTCCCCATTCCACTAATCTCCAGCATTACGAGAGTTTTATCATCAGATTGGTTAGTGTCATATCTAGGACAGTCGTTGTGGGGAGTTTTATTCCTCCGCAGAGATGCAGTCGGTGTATTCTATTGGCCCAGCTGACGGGGCCACCATTTGTTTGCACACAGAGAAGTGGTTTCAAGTATTGCTCACAGTAATAACTTTATTGACATTGTGAAATAGTTCCAAGTATTTCTGTCTCGCACGAATTATTCATTAATTTAGAATTAATCATTCGTCTAACACACTTCGGTTGGTGAAATTTTATGGCATATCAACCCTTGTAAATGGCTTCAAGTATTGCTATGTAACACAATTCAAATTACCATCAGTCAGTTAAAACAGTTCTATTTGACACATAGATGGGACCCTTACAAGTACTACCACTTCTGGTCAGACTAGACTAAGGAACCAAGGTACTGAATGGTAATCTGCATTCCCCAAATGATTTCCTGACATATCCGGGATATTTCTTAGGAGTGTTACCCGTCTGCAGAGATGCAGTCGGCGTATTCTTAAGTTCAGCCGACCGGGCTATTAACAAGTAATATATATATATATATATATATGAATGGAGGAATTGATATATTAAGTTAGAAATTACCATATATATAATATATATATAATTTGAATAAACTGTAAAGGCCCCTAATCTACGTGTGTCACCAAATCTAAAAATTGAAAAAAGAGCCACGTGTGTCATGATTTCAGGAAATAACTTCCCCTATCTTACCGCCAAAAAGCTTGTGAGTTAAAATAGATTAAAATATACGTCTCTAGGGATTAGTCTCCTCTGTAGGCTCAGATTTCAGACTAACCAAATTCGTCGGCCGCAAAATTTCCTGATAATAAATAAGTTTTATCTTCTTAGGAATTTGAGGACCGACACGCTAGTAAGTATTTAAAAAGGAATACTCAGAGAAAGATAAATATTTATATAGTACATCTTTTGTAAGTTGATGCTCATTGCCAAATATAATGCAGAAGAAAAATAATGGTTGCTTCAACTCAAACTCCTGTTGTTTATTTTGCAATGAAGTTTGTTTTATTTATAATTTATTTTAGCATTAACCTTTTCATCACAGTACTCTCTGTCGCAATAATGGGTTACATTTCATTAAACATAATTCGCAAAAACATTCATTTTACCTTTCGCAGCCAGCTGGGGCCGTAGAATACACTGACTGCTTTTCTGCAGAGGGGTAAGATACCCCCTCACTAAGTGTTCTGGATATGACACCAAACAATCTGATGGTGAGGTGCCAGTAATGCAGGAGCTTTGGGGAATGCCGAGTACCCCTTCAATGCCTTCGTTCCCAGATCCACTCTGGCACGGAGTAGTAGCACCTGATAGAGTCCTACGTATATGTAAAATAGAACTAAACTGTATTTGTAGAGATGGGACTCTTTTGTCATTTAACCTGCATACTTATTCTAAACTAAATTGTTTAAAATAGAAATATTTTGCGTATTTATGCTAAACTGAATAGCTCGAAATAGAACTGTTTTGATTTTTAATCTGTGTACTTATGCTAAACTGAATTGTTTGAAATAAAACTACTTTTACATTTAATTCTGTGTATTGCCCAGTCGGCTGGGGCTGTAAAATACACCAACTGCTTTTCTGCAGAGGGGTAAGACCCCCTCCATCTAGTGTCCTGGATATGATACTAAACACTTGACAATCTGATGGGAAGGTTTCAGTAATGCTGGAGATTTGAGGAATGTAGACTACCCCTTCATTGACCCCGCTCCCTGGTACCTTCTGGTTTGGAGTGGAAGTTCCTGACAGGGTCCTATCTATGGCTCAAATAGAACTAAACTTTATACTTATGGTAAACTGAATTGCTTGAAATAGCACTATCTTGCCCGTGGTGTAGTCGTTATCGTCGTAGGAATTGGACACGGCGACACGAGTTCAAATCCTGGACGAGACTGATTGCATTTCACATAGCACTAATACCCTTGGGAAAGGTATGAATCCAATTATTCTCCCTCCAGCTATGGGTAAATAGTAGGACAGACTAGGTTCTTCAGCCTTGGTTAGGCAACTAGTCTAGGAGAAGGAAAACTCTGAATTCAAACCTGTTAAACTCCGCTTAAAAACTGACCTTGTGTCATATCCTGCCCGAGCGGAGGGGTTGGTAAATAGTATCTTGACATTTAAACAACGTACTTATTCTAAACTGAACTGTTTGAAATGGATCTCTCTTTGTATGCTAAACTGAATTGTTGAAATAGAATTGTTCGACAAAACTGAATAGCTTGAAATAGAAATGATTTTGACAATTAATCAGTGTACTGATGCTAAACTGAATTGTTTGAAATAGAACTGTTTATTTGTCTAAAATAGATATGGCATTAAATAACCAACAAATGTTGATATGTCATAAAACCCAAACTAATAAAAAAAACATTCAAGCTACCTTCGTAAGAAAATTATACTCTAAGTATTTTTCTAAATCTATATCCATAAAGACAATTTTAAAATTGCAGAGAATTAAGAACAAAACTGAAGAAAATCCACACACTTAATAATATTCAAAACACTGGCTTACCTGGTTGGACGTTTTTTAATGGTATATCAGTGTTCGTGGGTTATTCAAAGCCAAATCCATCACTACTAGTGGTACCATTTAGCTAACAACTGGAAAAGATAAGACATTTCATGCCGTTCCCAATATTATTGATTTGAAAGTTAATGCAATAGCGTAACTGAGGTTCAAACACACTACGATGTCACTGGGTCTCCCCACTATTGTTTATGTGAGTTAATTGTTATCTGCACTGATCGATCTGTTGTTAAGCCGAAAAAAAGTGATTTTAACAGAGCCAATTTTTAAAGGGTTTAGTTATAATTTATTGCTATTATTGGCACAAGACAGTTTTCCTCAAAACGTCACACAAACCCGTCAGCAGTGCTTAGAATGTGTCCACTATATCCACTGTATAGGCATAAAATCCGCTACCTCTATTCAAAAAAGATGTCCAGAGTATAACACTAAACCACATCTGATGGTGAGGCTCCAGTTCTGCAGACTTGAGAATATATAATCACCCTTCATTGCCATTACTCCCAAATCTACCCTGACCCTGATTAGTGGTACTTGTTAGGGTCCCATTTCTGGGTCAAATATATATTTTTAAAAATTATGAGTTTTCAATAGGAATACTTGATACCAAATAATCGTAAATTATTTCTATTAATTATAGTTTCTTAAAGCTGTAATTGTTTATTAAGGATTGTTTTAAACATACAACTATGTACAAACAAATATCATTAAAAGAAAATAATTACTTCAAAACTTATAATAATTAGCGTTTGATAAGAATACTTGAAACCAAACAACTGGGTTCAAATTATTTGTATTAGATAGGAATACTTGATATCATATAACTGTGTACCAAGAAAAAACGCTTCAGAAACGACGAGACAGAAAATGTAAATAAAAACCTTTTTGAATACGTTCCCTGAATCTCTTGGCATAAAATAATCCTCGACTAATCGACGTGCCGGTTAAACATTAATCAGTCAAAAATCAAATGATAAAAAAACGAGGTGGTCATCGATTTGTGAATTCATAGACAGTAAGTTATACTCACGAATATTTTTAATTTTGTCTGATCATTATATATATATATATATATATATATAAAAGCATGATCATCGATCAAGAGCACTATCTAATAATACCGCTAAATTTAGTCCAAGTGAGCTAGTGATAACTATAAACCCTAACAATATATATATATATATATATATATATATATATATATATATATATATATATATATAGTACAATTTAATGGAGACTCAAACTCGGTTAAGTCGTCCTAATAAATTTATTTCGGCGGAGATTATTATTGGCATACTCTCCGTCTCGTCAGATGACTCTTTACATGCTTCTCTCTCGTTGCAGAGTAGCGAATCTGGAGTTCGTATTCATCAGTTCGTATTACATCAGTTCGTATTCAGAAGATAAAATAAAGGAATTAAGAAATAAAAATTAGAAAAAAAACAAAACAATAAAAAATAAAAATAAAAATAAGAATAAGGTGGAAATCAAATTACAAATTATTTCATTCATAGGCGTGAGCAGAGAGGGTTAACATGTTATGAGTTAGAACGATTAAGAAACAGGAGTGGAATTAATCTAATAGTCAATCCCTTCTAATTTTGCGTTCTTGTAGTAGTACCTTCACTTGGCAGGTGTGGTTTTCTAAACAGACTAAGATCGTTTAACTAATGGCTATCTCATACATGATTTACATTTATTCCTAATATGTCTGTTAATTAACTCAGCTGTTGCCATCCTAGATATTCTTCTTGTTTCAATTAGGACCGAGATAGTTAAACCAGATAAGGTGGAGACATTTTATATAGTCGTCAAGTGTGTGTGTGTGTGATTGCGTGTGTACAAAGTGATAATAATCAACTATAATGTTAGGATAATTTGGCAGCATTAGAAATCACTAAATTTAGCCTCGTTTTACCACGATACTAGATGTAAGGGGCACCCTGTGAGAACCGAATTCACTAAGACTTGTCGATTAGCAGTGCTTAATTATCATTGCCCTCTAACGAGAGAACCAAAATCTTGTTATCAAGTTGCCATTTACTAAGTTTAGCTAATTTACAACATGACAAATGGGGCACCCAGTGAGAATCAAACTCGCTAAAAATGTTTTGCTCCCACAGCTTTGCCAACCATTAAGCTACTCTCAAGTAATTTAGCAGAAAGAATACACTACTTCTTAATGATTATATTGATATGCTTAGACGGAGGAGCATCGTGTCTCTCTCTCGCCCTCTCTCCCTCTCTCTCTCTCAATATATATATATATATATATAAATTAAGATACCCTTGACTCTACATTTAGCTATTCTAACTTACATCAGCAAATGATCTATCACTATCTATTGAATTCGTCATTGATCAATAAAAAGAAATGTACAGATACAATATATATATATATATATATATATATATATATATATATATATATATATATATATATATATTGTCATCCACAGACTGTTTCGTTCTATCGGAACTCTTCAGTGTGGCTAGACACGTCGTCATGATCTGCTATTTTTTTCGCATGAGGTTGATATACAAACCTAAAGATATATATATATATATATATATATATATATATATATATATATATATATATATATATATCATTAGGTTTGTATATCAACCTCATGCGAAAAAAAATAGCAGATCATGACGAGATTTTTATTGATAGATAACTAACTTAGAAAATAAAGTAACTTCCAGGCCAATAAGTAAATGATTCATAATTTTGCTGGTTCAGCATTTAAGCTGAACGCAATTCTTTTAATCAATCATATTCTCGAGATAACCCTAATAAAAGATGAAATGCTAAATAGAATCTTTCTGAATAGAAGTATCAATATCATTATGGAAAATTGTTTCAACAGGAACCCCACGATTACAATGATTGATATCCTCTCTTTCTTTCTTTCCCCTCCCCGTTCTCGTTCTATCATTCTTTCTTTCTTTCTTTTTTGCTTGCTTTCTTTCTTTACAGTTCTCTTTCTTTCTTTTGTTCTTTCTTTCTTTCCGTTCTCACAATAACTCTTTATTTCTTTCTTTTTTCCTGTTTTCACTTTCTTTCTTTCTTACTTTCTTTCTTTCTGTTTTCACTATAACTCTTTCTTTATTTCTTTCTTTCTTCCCGTTTTCACTTTCTTTCTTTCTTTCTAACATTCTTTCTTTCTTTCTAATCCTTGCTTTCCTTTTTTTCTTTTTTGTTCTTTCTTTCTTTCTTTCTTTCTTTCTTTCATTTTTTCTTTTTCAGTGTTTCCTTCTTTCTTTCTTTTTTTCTTTCTTTCAGTTCTAACTATAACTCTTTCTTTCTTTCTCCCGGTTTTCACTTTCTTACTTTCTTTCTTTCTTTCCTTCTTTCTTTCTTTCTTTCTTTCTTTTTTTCTTTCTTTCTAATCCTTGCTTTCCATTTTTGTTTTTTATTCTCGGTTTCTTTCTTTCTTTCTTTCTTTCTTTCTTTCTTTTGCAGTGTTTCCTTCTTTCTTTCTTTCTTTCTTTCTTTCTTTCTTTCTAATTGTACATTCGTAAATATGTCCCGTGTGCGCACGCGCGTGTATCTTCATTATTGCTCGCACGCGCGTACACGTGTCTTTTTCTCCCACTCTCAATGATAGCATCGTTCAGGGCATTAGCAGGTGAGAATGTGGCAAGTGGCAGGTTTGTACGGAGATTTTATTTATATTATTTCAGGCTTTGTAAGCCTTGGCGTAGATCTTATGTCGTACCAAAAAATTGATTGAAGCCAGGATATGGAGGCGAGACGTTCATCAGCGCGTGCACACACACACACACACATACCTAAGTGTGTGTGTGTGTGTGTACGTGTGATAGACTTATTTTCATTCGATCGAATTCGTCATTGCTCAATGAAAAAAAAACATGTAGAGATACAAACTTATAGAGAGAGAGAGACAGAGACAGAGAGGTTCGTGTGTGTGTGTGTGGGTGTGTGTGCGAGTGTGCTACTGAAATTTCCGCAGAATGAAGGGAAAAAATTATTTCTTCAAAGAGAGAGAGAGGAAAGTATATCAGATAATAAGGGGGGGATTTTAAGCGGTGATACAAGTGTCCGGAGAGAAGCGGGAGACTGGGTATATCGATGGATTAGGAGATTAAATATTCGTACAAATTTCGATAATTTTTGCTTTCTCTCTCTCTCTCTCTCTCTCTCTCTCTCTCTCTCTGTCAATGTATTCATATTTATATCTATATATATTGAGAAAGACTGAGAGAGAGAGAACGAGAGAGAGAGAGAGAGAGAGAGAGAGAACGAGAGAGAAAGAAAGATAAAGAAAAAAGAAAAAGAGACACATAATGACAAATAGAAACAAAGAAACATGCAAATAGAGGGTATCAATCATCGAAGGCTTTTTACATCCGATTGGTCTAGTGGATAGAGTGTTCGCCAATGGCCCGGTAAACCGGGCTTCAATCCCAGGTTGTGTCATACCAAAGAATAAAAAAATGGTACGTGATGCTTCCTGGCTTAACACTTAGCATTATAAGTTATGGATCAAGAGTAAATTGGAGCAATCCAGGGAAAGTAGTAGTACCCTTCCCTACGCCTCGGTGTAGTAGCTATTGAAAAGGGAGCCTTCCGGTCACCCTAGACTATGGTTGCCAACTTTACTTATATATATATATATATATATATTTATTCATTTAATCAGAGAAAATCGTTGTTACTATATCACTTGGTTGGACAGTGGTAGACCAAATGCGGTATAATCCGGAGAGTGCTCAATATCAGTGATAGAGCTATTATATGATATAATAATGTATAACAATATATTTGTTTTTATAGATAGTTAATATCATTGATACTTATCTGCGACCACTGATTTCATGCTGCCTTTACACGGCAATCATCAGGCAGAAAAATATATATTTTGGAGTAATTGAAAAAATCGAAAAGATATAGTCAAAATAATTTTTACATCAGAATTGCGTATAAGTATTTCATGTGTATGTGTATGTAGATTATATTTGCGTATTATTGTGTGTGGTGGTATAATTGATTGTGTGTGTGTGTGAGTGTGTGATAATACCTGCGCGTGGCAGATTTGAGGTTGTCTCATGTCTGTGTGCAGCAATGTACAGCAAAAGGTGGTGGAAGTCGAGAGACAGTTGGAGATTTGGCCGAATTAAATTTTTCATTATGTATAGTGATGATTTTAGCTGAGGGCAAAGTTATCATCATCATTGCATTATGAAGAAAATTAATCTTTAATTTAAAATGTAAGTA
Organism: Sepioteuthis lessoniana; assembly: GCA_963585895.1. Lineage (NCBI taxonomy): Eukaryota > Metazoa > Mollusca > Cephalopoda > Myopsida > Loliginidae > Sepioteuthis > Sepioteuthis lessoniana. The sequence continues at coordinate 165,250 of CAUZXS010002491.1, read as the reverse complement.
TAATAGATGAAAAGAATGCTAGATTTAAACATGAGAATTATTGTTGGGGTAGAATTCTAACGTCAGCATTCTTTTGACTATATCTTTCTTTATCTGCCTAATGGTTGCCGTGTGAAGACGGCACGAAACCAATGATCGAAAATAAGCATTCATTCTATTAAATATATATAAAATCTAGTATATATTTATTCATTATATATATATATATATATATATATAGGTATACATATATATATATATATATTGTTTAGAATGTTTGGCAATGGTGCGGAAGACCAGGGTTGAATACTTGGTTGAGTCATACCAAAGACTCAAAAAATGGTACTTGATGCTTCCTGGCTAAAAATTCAGCATTATAAGATACGGATCAAGAGTGAGTGGAGCAATCCAGTGAAAGGAGTACTGTCCTCCCCAATACCTTGTTGTTGTCTCTCTTGAAAAAAGAGCCTTTGGGTTGCCCTCGACTACGGTTGTCTTAATTATTTACTTATATATATATATATATATAAGTAAATAATTATATATATATATATATATTGTAAAAAGAAGAAAATGGAAGGACATGAAAATAAATGGATGAGAAGATTTATTGATAAATATTGTTTTATTTTTGGTCCACCAACGGGTTTCGACGGGATTATCTAAGATATGAAAGTATTTTATGTCATCTTCTGGGTGGAAATTAAAAATTAAAAATTTGGGCGATGCAGAATATATATATGTATTTTTCTTTCCGTTCTTTCTTTTTACAACACATCTGATTAATTTTCATATCTTACTCATATCTTGTATATATATATATATATATATATATAATACTCGGTGAGAAGCAAAACAGGAAATTGATTTGTAACAACTATGAAAAGCTTTATGCGACTGCTGATATGATATAATATTATCTATGCATATGATTGTTTCAGGTAAAATATATATATATATATATATATATAAATATTACAGAAAGCAGTTCGGATGAATATCTTTATTGCTATCTAGGTTCATGTAGATTTTATTGATTCTTAAAAACCTCTACTTCATTAGAGTTCTATTCGTCTCATATAGTCAGACAAATTTCCAAAGCAGCCTAGTCAGATAGTTCTTCAAAATACTTCGACAAGTTTGGAATTGATATATACTGCACCGAAAGACACTAGCATACATACACACACACATGAACACACTTACTCACGAGCACGAACTCCCATTCTGAGCAACGTATATATATATATATTTAAAAGGATACTTATCAATAAATATCTAGATTTTTGCGAGCACATGCAGAGGTTTCATCATCATCTCATTTCATCATCCCTGAAACTCTCTCACTACCCCTCCCTATAGTTCATCGCTTCCGGCAGTTTCCTAGGGCTACACCCTGTATCCTCACAGAGCTACTGTATGTAGGTTTGAGCTGGCCGCCCTGCTTTTGCTCGGCCATGTGAAGGGGTCCATAGTAGTACATCATTTATGAGCTCGTCCCTACTTCTCCAGCAGTGTCCAGCATGTCTGTTTCGTCTAACTTGGATTGTTTTCGTGATGGGTAGTAGGTGGCCCTACAGCTGCTGCTTTGTGGGGCGCTGCCTCCAGGACTTGTTCAATATTGCTCGCGGCATTCTTGGGAGATTGCCGTCAAGTTTTTTCTCCATACGTTTAGTTAGCGTCCATGTAGTGCATCTACATAGCAGTATCGACACGAACGCTGCTAGGAAGAAACTGCGTTTTATTTTATCGGTCAGCTCTATCTAAGTAAACTAAATGTCTGGCTACTGTCAGTGTATTAACATTATCATCTTTAGTTTTATTTGTCACCATCAAAATTCAAATGGTGATAACAGCTTTCATTGTATTAACGTCCTTCCTATAACTCTATCTCCTTTTTATATATTTTAAATACATACATAAGTATATATCATCATCATCCTGTCACGTCGCCAGCACGGATTTCCCTGACCTTCTACCGTTACCCGTCTCTATCGTCCATCGCTCCCGGTAGGCTTTCAAGGCTACATCCTGTATCGGCACAGAGCTGTTGTATAAAGGTTCTTGCTGGTCGTCCTGCCTTTTCCCGTCTATGTGAAGGGATCCACAGGAGTATATTACTTATTAGTTCATCCCTCATCCGGCAGTGTCCGGTAGGTCTGGTTGGTCTAACTTGGATAGTTTTCGTGATGGGTGGTAGGTGGCTGTTTGTGGAGAGCTGCCTCCAGTACTTATCCAATGTTTTATATGTATATATATATATATATATAAGTGTCTGTGCAGACACATTAATAAATTTATTTTGTATCGGTTACCACCTGATTGATTGCAAGATATATTTTACCAAAACCAGATCACACACACACACACACACACACACACACACACACACACACACACACATATATATATATATATATATATATATATAATTGAATATATATTTATAAATATATATATAATTGAAAAGGATGTGTTTGTACTCTATGAACGACTAAAATGCAAATTTGCCGATTTTGGTATGCATACTTATTGAATCCAGGAGATGATTTTGACAGACATATATTAATGTGGAAGAACTAGAACCACTCATGTAAATAATCAGCGGTCAACCATGTTACTAAACGGAGTAAGTAATCTTACAAAATTTTCATTTTCAAACATTAAAAAATATTAAAGTACTAATATAATTATTTCAATTTAATTAAATATTTCTAATTAGATTTATAAGTAGATCTTCAAGCTCTAGATATTCATATAGCATCATACCTTAGTTGGTACTAACAAACCAAATAATATATGTCTTTATATATATATATATATATATGTGTGTGTGTGTGTGTGTGTGTGTGTGTGTGCGTTCATCCATTTTGATACCGGTTTTCCTTGCTTTAACGAAAGGATATTTCAAGTCATTTCAGTTTTATCGAAGAATATCATTAGTAATAATTGGCGTAAATCAAAAAACCAAATAAGAATAAAATAAATAAATAAATAAACAAGATTATATCGTATTATAGTCAAGTTATGAAATTGTCAAAAAAGATTTGGATTAACAGCATTGATGAAAAAAGTTTAGTTCCATAGATTATTTGTAATTACTTTTTGTAGCAACTAAAGTCATGTTTTCATCAGTAAACAAAGAAATTATTTTATATATATATATATATATATATATATATATATATATATATATATATATATATATTTAAGAAAAAAAACAAAGACCGGTTAATTCAGGATTATAAATTTATTTCCATTGGATCTGAAGAAGTCCCGTATAAATTTTTTTCTTCATGTTTTTGGTTCACACCGGAAACTGAAAATACAGGATGGAAATAAATTTATAATCCTAAATTAACCGGTCTTTGGTTTTTTTTCTTAAAGAAATATTGCTCTGAAATAAATTACCTTGAGCTCTCTACCAGCCAAATTTAAATGTTCAGCTCTTGAATGATTTTCTTGTTCTGAGGGAATTACTCCAAACTCTGGTTTAACCTGACCTAATATTACCCACACACACACATATATATATATATATATATAAGAATATGAACACACACATATATATATATATATATATAAGAATATGAACACACACACACACACACACACACATATATATATATATATATATATATATATATATATATATATATATTGTTACGTCCCTCTCTCGTTTCCCAACGATATTCAGGATATTCTAATATTCTTTGTCCCCGGACACGATGCCGAAGGAGTACGTATACGAATAAATATTTATAATTCGTCATATTTCCCGAGTTGGCTCTTAAGTGATATTTTACGGATAAAAATAAATAAAAGAGGTAACGACAACAGTATGAGGAAAAATTGCACGAAAACAATGTATTGGAATGACCAGCAAAATAGATTTAAACACAACGGCAATTTCAATATATAAAATACAATTATTCCGTTTGCATTCATCTAAGAAAATATTATGAACACAAAATAAGATTCACAAGATATACGGATAGGATTTATCTGGGAAACTATGTTTAACCGGAATACTTGATACAGACATGATAGAAAATAATGTTCTATTAGGCTTCTTCTTTGTGATTCATTTTTCTCACACGTGGTCGTTCCTTTTCTTCCCGGCTGCCGACGTTGCATTTTCCAAGTCACAGGTCCCTTAAAATTGTGTCGTTTCAAACTAAACTGGCCCGCCCTCCAGTTCACGCCAATAGGCAAAAGGGGTTTCCTTTTTTTATCCAGGGACTTCCGGCCAATAACCTCCCACTACTCCTCTCCCAGGGTATGCTGGCTGCTGCTATGTGAAACGTCTTTAGGATGTCAAAACATATATATATATATATATATGACATTGGCCCAGCGGTTTGGGTTCAATCCCAGGTCGAGTCATACCAAAGACTTAAAAAATGGAACTTGATACCACCTTGCTTAATACTCAGCATTATAAGGTACGGTTCAAGGGTAAAGTGGAGCAATCCTGGGAATGGAGTAGCGCCCTCCACTACACCTTGGTGTAGTAGCTATCGAAAAGGGAGCCTTCGGGTCACCCTCGACTATGGTCGCTAACTTTACTTACTTATATATATTTAACTAAATATATATATATATATATACTTTCAAGAAAAAGCCAAAATTCGGTCGCATTAGAATTATAAATTTATTTCCATCCTGCTAAGAGCATTGATATTTATCAATAACCAAAAAAAAAAAAAAAAAATTAACAGGACCTCTTCAGATCCAACATGGAAATAAATGAATACAGCTAGATAATTTGGATGGCCACAGGAGGGAAGGGTAGGAAAGGAACCTTCTCCCATTAAAGATTACTTCCGGTCTCCTCTCATTTCCGGCTGAGACAATATCAAAATAATGAAGAAATAAAAGATTCAAAATAACTTTTACAATAAGGTAAACTTCATTTTAAAGTTACTTTGAGCTCTTTACCAGGAATATTAAAAAATTCGAATTTTGAATAATTTAATTGACCTGACAGAATAGTTCCCTACTCCGGATTTACTAGATTGAAGAATACTCTCACTCTCTCTCTCTCTCTATATATATATATATATATATATATAAGTCGATTTTCAGAGTGGGTCTATCTCTTCATTTTCTCATATATATATATGTATATATATATAAACACAAACACACACACACACACACACAAGAAAGAGGCTTTGTTGCCTATCATAAAGAGCTCATGTGAATCAATCTTGATATGGACTCTTACAAATTTTAACCTGCACTGAAATATTCTACAGTACATTAAATACGGACAAGAATTTCTCCAACTGACGATGTTCTGACTACATAATCAACATTCGTACTTTTCTTCTCATGATGCAAGATTCCCACCCTCTGAAAGTCCAGACTTCCAGACAATTGAATTTTTTTTTGTTTCTTATCGATTCTTAAGAATTAGTTGATTGATTCTTGTTTTTTTAATTTTTAATTTTTTTTTTTCTTTGGTTGCCTGGAGAGAACTGACGGAATAAACAGGCGGAGAGAAATTGCGGACTCATTGATTAGTCAAAAATTGATGTTTTCATGTGAAAGATTTTTGAAAAAAAAGACTCAAAGAGAATTATTTCTTCTGTCTTCAAAAAATGGTATGTCGCCAATAAAGACTGGTCAAGTAAGTGCAGATATTTATCACCTTCGTGTGACGCAGACTCTTTGCATATCTCTTGTAGGATCTAGATGCAATAATATCAAATTAAAATTTAATTTAATTAATCTACATGATTCACCCAGTAAGTGAAAACTCCCTGTTTTAAATGTTGGCCTACGATGCCAGGAGCGCAGGTTGGTGGTATGGCAGTAGAGGTAGAAATTCCTAGTCTTATTTAATAATATTTTGGCCTTTTCACAAGAGAGGGAGAGAGAGAGAGAGATAGAGAGAGGGAGAGAGAGAGACCGTGGAAAAAATAGAGTGCCATAAGTGTTTTTGAAGCACTCCCTACATAATGGACCCGCCCTTCTCCATAAATACACGTTAACGAGAGCGTCTGACGAGGAGTGCACCAATCAGCGTGGCACAATCACATGTGATACCATTTGCGTAGTGGATGGATAATCACTACCCCACTGGACTCTCAGCTTTCTACCGACTAACTACTGTTTAACCAAGTTCACTCGTGTCTTGTTTCTGTTACTTGAATATACATATTTTCCTATCAAACCTTTTGTGTTCCCCGTGTCTTTCTTTGGTCAGTATCACAACAGTTTTGTATGCATTTACCCAACCCCTCCAACACACTTAGGATGTGACGTATGTTCAGTTCTTTAAGCGGATGGTTTGGTTTGGTTTCTTTGTTTAATGGCATATCAACTCTTTTTAGGTTATTTCATAGCGAAGCCATTCTGCCAGAAGAACCGTAGTGGTACTATTTAACCCATAGCTGGGAGGATAAGGGAGTTCATACCTTTCCCATACCTTTCCCAAAGTTAACGTAATAGCGAGACTGGAGTACGAACTCGCGTACTACGATTCCGCTGTCCATCGCTTTAACCATTACACCACGAGGACACCCTCTCTTTATCGGAGTTATAGGTTGTTTAAATTCAGAGTTTTTCATGATTGCTTAACCAAAGCTAAAGAACCCGATCTGGCTTACTATTAACCCACCACTATAGGGATAACAAATGGTCTCATGCCTTTCTCAAGGCCAATCAGTTTGAAGGGGAACGTTTTTAGCTTCGTCTAGAATTTGAACTCCGATCACCAATTCCATTTCCATTTCACTAAACGGTTCTCCGGATGATATGGCATTAGAAGTTGAAACTTCCTCCCAATAATTTTTAGCATTTTTTTGCCTGAGAGAAAGAAAGAGAGAGAGAGGGAGAGAGTGAAAGAGAGAGCACGACATGAAACCAGAAGCGTATCTTTGTGTGACTCTAACCAGAAAAAAAATCGTCCTTTGACATTCATCGAAAAATGCCGTAAGTTTGGCCGTGGCTGACGCATTTCATTAGAATTTCTCAAGAGCAGATAAAAAAATGAACTACACTGAGAATTTTTTCTGAAAACGCTGCCGTCATCACTAATTTAAAAGAGAGAGTTTATTAAATTTATACCCACCCACCCCAAAAATAAGCAGTTTTTTCCAAGCAGCGTGTCGATACTGCTATATGGATGCACCACATCGGCGCTAACAAAACATATGAAGAAAAAGCTTGACGGCAATTACGCAAGAATGTTGCGAGCTATGTTGAACAAGTCCTGGAGGCAACATCCAACATAGCAGCAGCTGTACAGCCACCTACCACCCATCACGAAAACTATCCAACCAGACATGCGGGACACTGCTAGAGAAGTAAGGACGAAGGCATAAGCGATGTGCTACGGTGGAGCCCTTCACATGGACGAGCAAAGGAAGGTGACCAGGTAGAACCTACATACAACAGCTCTGTGCCGAAAGAGGATGTAGCCTGGAAGACCTCCCGGAAGCGATAGACGATAGAGACGGGGACAAGAAAGAGTCAGGGAGATCCGTGCTGGCAGCGCAACTTGATGATGATGACTGGTAAAGAAATGGAAAATTGTGTTTTGTAGTTGAAACGTTACTCTATCTAATAATGTCAATGAGCTTAAAGTTTCTGTTTTGTTCCGAAGAAAATGAATTAGTAGCAATCGTTTTGGAGCGCTTCTCTTCCCCCCGTAAGGTTGAGTTCTCTGGCGAAGAAGTAATCGTGTTGCCATTAGTGTTTTTTCAAGACTCTTCATATATCAATTGAGATCTTGGTAGCCGTTGAACGGATGTATGTAAACAATAGTAATTGTGATTCATAACCGTTTAAAATTTACTTCGCAGCTAATGGCTCCTCGTGGCTGAATGGTTAGCGGCTTGGCTTGGCGTTTGAGTCAACCGGGTGTCGATCCCAGCTACGGAAAGCTAATGTCTAGGCACACTGATGAGTTCTGATATAACGAAACAGATCTGTCTGTGGATGACTATATATATATATATATATATATATAAATATATTACTTTACCCTTACTTATATTCGGGTAATCATGTCTATCGAGTTAATGATCAAGCTGTCTATATGAATAACTATCCGTTAGTCTGTTTATTAATCGATATAAGTCTTCCTTTCTTTCTTTATATATATATATAAGTTTGGATAACATTTATCTATATCTAGCTATCTAACATATGGTCAATCACTGTTATTAAGTACTCTTAGTTTTATATATATATAAGGTTTTTATATGATCGCAACGTAACGAAAAACGGCAGATCATGATAAGCTTTTTATATTGGAGCAATCCAGTTAAATAATGCTAACATAGAAAATAAGATATATTCCAGATCGATAAGCAAATGAAGTATCATTTTGCAGGTTCTGCATTTGATCAGAATGCCTTTCTTTAATCATTTGAATTTTGGATATATCCCAGATTCAGATGAAATCCTAGAAAGAATTCGCCTGTTCTTTCTAAATTGAAGTATCTTATCATCATGGATCATTGTTATACTGGAAACCCAGAGGTTTCACAGTTCATCTCGTCAATATATATATATATATATATATTGAATTTATTTTTTCATAAACTAATGCACAAGCATCACAAACTCGATGAATTAATACCAAAAATCTAATACCTAATTACGCTTCCACTATCTCCTCTAAAAATAAAATAAAATTCATCATATATTATCCTTAATTCCATACAACTAACGTTGTCATATGTAATAAATTACCTCCCTTGAGTAGTTACATCATTATGACCAATGTAGCCTACCAGTTTAAATGTCCACACGGTGAATGCTTCTCCAAGAAAGAATGTACATACACGGGCCTAAGTATTATAACTTTGTCGTGATTTTTAATACTTCATATATCCGACAGTTCAATCATTCAATACCTGAAAAAGCACTCATACACCACCTCCAATAACTATATATATATATATATATATAGGTATTATTCGGTCAAGTTAAACCAGAGTTGGAAGTAATTCCTTCAGGACAAAAGAATCATTCAAGAGCCGAACATTTAAATTTTCCTGGTAGAGAGCTCAATGTAATTTATTACAGAGCAATATTTCTTTAAGAAAAAACCCAAAGACCGGTTAATTTAGGATTATAAATTTATTGCCATCCTGCTTTTCAGTTTCTGGTGTGAACTAAAAGCACGAAGAAAAAAAATTTATACAGGACTTCTTCAGAATTTCATATAATTTGGACATCTCAGCCACCTTACATTTGATGATAGACATCTGTTCAAGCCTCAAGTAGTTTGTTGGATTTGTGGTAATTTGGGGTACATTAAAATAATCGTTGCTATGAAACAATTCTAAATGACGCAGAGTTTAAAGTACTGGAAAAAGTTAAAAAAAAAACAACTTTTTTGTTCTTTTCAAAATATTTCCTTTATATATATATATATATATATCTTCCCTTATACAGAAGGAAATATATTCAACGTCTACCGAAGAAGTGAGATCTCCTAATCAAATTCTAATAAAACCTTATATAGAATATTGAACTCAGGCCTAGGCTCCATTGTCGTAACATAGAAACTTGAGTATAATATTAAGATTGAAAGGCATACAAAGACGAGTGACAAAAATAATAAAAAGATTTCAGTTGCAGAAAGAGATCAGAGTGTAACATAGCCATCATCATCATCATCATCATCATGTCGTGCTGGTAGCACGGATATCCCTGACTCTCTCTCGCCACGTTTCCCTATCGTTCATCGCCTCGGGCAGGTCTTCTGGACAGCATCCCGTATCCTCACATAGTTGCTGAATGTATGTTCCTGCTGGTCATTCTGCTTTTGATCGACCATGTGTGGGGGACCACAAGAGTACATCACTTATGAGTTCGTCCCTGCTTCTCCAGCAGTGTCCTGCATGTCTGGTTCGTCTAACTTAAATAGTTTTCGTGATAGGAGGCAGGTGGCCGTACAGTTGGTGTCTTGTGGGGTGTTGCCGCCAGGACTTTTCAAGATTGCTCGCAGCATTCTTCTAGCTTCTTCTCCAGCCGTTATGTTAGAGTCCATGTAGTACATCCATATAGCAGTATCGATGCGACCGCTCCCTGGAAGAAACTGCGTTTCATTTTATCGGTTACGTCTGATTTCCATATAATCGATAGCCTATTGATAGCTGTCCATGCTTTCGTTAACCTCGTGTCGCTGTCCTTTTCGGTTGATGCGACGTTGCTTCCTAGGTAAGTGAATTTGTCGACTAGTTTAAGAGTGGAGATGTCACCCGTTTGATTATAGCACATATATTCCGTTTTGTGTGCATTGACATAGAGGCCTATGCCTGCGGCTGCTCGTTCGAAACTATGCAGTAGTGTTTCGGCTTGGTTGGGTGCATTTGCCAGAATCGCTATGTCATCGGCGTAGTCGGCGTCGGTAATTGTTTTTGCGGGGTACCTTCTGCTTCTTTTAATACGACCATACAAATATACGGATGTATAAAAACGTTCATAATGTTCATAAGCATAGAATGTCCATACGCACAGGAATCCGAAAAACACGAAACACTGACGACTCTCTTGGTTCAGGTACGAAACTTTTATTACCTTCCTTAAGTTTAAGTTTTCGACATGAGGAGAGAGAGAGAGACACACAATTTCTACAATGATGACTGTTCCATCTGACCCGACAATGTGCAGCGCACCCCCTAGACCATAAGTGGACTGGTCTCGCCCAGGTCCGAAAAATCAACTCGCTTCGTCAAAGTCCAAATCTCAACTCACTGCTTATATTCAAAATCACTAAGAATCCCAGCGCATCGCTTCCTAGCATGACGTCATTCACATCCCCAGTTAAATTTCCTACCTGGGGTTTTTATTGTGACATATGTGATTGTCACATCCTCCCCGCGTGCGCGTGAACACCTGCACTCAATGTGTGCACCTAACTAACCCATGCACTAAGCCGAAAGGTTCTAAGCCTAACTAAACCGAAAGATAAGATATATAAAACGAAAAATGATAATATAAAAAAAAATCCTTCCCCAATTTTATAACAAGAGATCATCATCATCGTCATGTCGTTCGGCCAGCACGGATATCCATGACCCTCTCTCTCCATGTCTCCCTATCATTCATCGCCTCTGGCAGGTCTTCAGGGTTACATCCCGTATCATCACATAGCTGCTGTATGTATGTTCGAGCTGGTCGTCCTGCTTTTGATTGGCCATATGCGGGGGTCCACAGGAGTACATCACTATACGGCCACCTACCACCTATCACGAAAACTATCCAAGCTAGACGGATCAGACATGCAGGACACTGCTGGAGAAGCAAGGACGAGCTCGTAATAACAAGAGATATAAAGATGAACTACATAACTAGAAAGAAGAATGACATGATCTAACCGAAATGATCAATGAATTTTCTGATTATGGTTGATATTTTTTTCAGTATTTCTCCTTGTACTGGTAATTTACTGTCAAGGCAGATTTTTAAAACTAAGTCTAAAAATTTGAATATTTTTAGACATATGGCTTCGAAATAAATTGCCTAATCAGATCAAAAACAGAATAGCGTAAAAACATTAAGATTAAATTTGATGGTTTCAGAAAGAGTGTTAGGAAAAAGAATTCAAGAGGGCAATTTAGAGACTACTTTGCAGAATTTGATCTATATATAGATATTGTATTAATAGTTGTTGCGTTCTGGTTAGTGAACCCTTGTAATATTAAATAAAAGACCAACCACGATATGAGAGGAAATAGAGATATATTCTAAGGAAAAAGTATATACTATAGAGAGACTATTTGTAGACAAGAACATAGGATTAGTGAATACAGAATAAAGATATAGTCCAACGTTAGTATGGGCTTCCGACATTACGGTAGCAAGTAAGGTGATCTAGTGCGATCTCCAGTCTCCAAGGCTCTAATACTATTCCTAAAAGAAGCTGCTTTTCACCTTCTAGTCTGCCCTGGTATTAGTAGCTACTGCTATATATGGCAGATTGACTATTTCATTGTGTGGGAAAAGGTGGGTGATACCCAGCAATAGTACATATGTTCATTGCAAAGATCTTTTTTTTCAATTAAAGATCAATGTGAGAAAATGTAACACTACGGCCCCAGATAGTCTATGCATGTAGCACTGACAGGTTTCAGTCTGACGCTGCAGTAACCTCGCAGTGATAAACACAAAATACCGTCTGTTGGTTCGCTTAATACGAAAGTTAATCTGCTACTACCCCTTCATAGTAATCACCGAAAAGAGAGAGACAGAGTAGGAAATGCGCCAACTGATTTAGATAGAGAGAACTAGCACAGCGAGGCAAAAAGGACAAGTATAGACTAAGTCATTTCTTCTACGTTGACCCTGTCCCCACCTTCCTCAGGACCTCATCTTTCTTTTACCTCTCTGCGTTCTCCACTGCATCGATTCGGCAATGGTCCAGGAGGTCGGGATTCAATCCTAGGTCTAGTCACACCAAAGATTCAAAAGATGGTTCTTGATGCCACCTTGCTTAACGCTCATCATTATAAGGTAAGCATCAAGGGTAAAGTGGAGCAATCCAGGAAAAGAGTAGCACCCTCACTTTCACTTTGGTGAAGTAGCTATAGAAAAGGGAGCCTTCGGGTCACCATCGACTAAGGTCGCTTACTTTACTTTACTTACTCCTCTCCAGAGATGCAGTCGGTGTATTCTAGAACCCTAGCTGAGTGGACTGACTGAGACGATCGATATATGCAAACTTATTTCTATTAATCGTTATTAAACAAATCTAATCCAACTCGCTGAAGATGATATTCAAATTTTCTCATGGTTCCTGAAAGTATCCGCTCTTGCATAGTTTTTAATTCAACTCCTTCGATGGTGGCGTGAAGTCAGTTCAGATACGCTTTTCTGGAAATGATAAAATCTTGTTACATTGCTTTAAAAAATAACTCTTATATAAGAAAATTATGACGATGTACAGGGAACGATAAAATTGTCGCTCTAGAAAAGACGACATGATTTCATTTCCGCTTAATGAAAACCGGTTTTCTTTTTTTTTTTTTTTTTTTTTTTATTGTAGACCAATTTTGTACAAATCCCCAAAGCGATAGGAGTCTTCTATCATGTCTGGAAGTGACACAATGTTCAACGAGCGAAATCGGAGATGCGCCGCTGTACAACTCATGCTCTCTACCGATCCAAGTTATGAAAACAGGGCCATTGCCAGCACCCTCAAAATGCAAATCTGGATTGCCACAGATAACAGGAACGTGCCCAGGGTGATGAAAACAAAGTTTCTGGCTACGGCTATGGTCTTTGGTGTGGTTTCAAGTGAAGGCCACATCATTCCACCTCACATCTTCAAAGTCGGCTTGAAAGTCAACACCAAAGTGTACCTGGATGTGCTGAAGAGTGTGGTGATCCCCTGGTGCAATCGGGTGGCCGGTGGCAGACCCTGGGTGTGGCGGCAGGACTCGGCGCTGGCCCACGAGTCCAAAGGGACCCAGGCTTGGCTTCAGAAGTAGTGCTACGACTTTGTACCCTTCTCTCATGGCCCCCCTCTTCCGCCGACCTGAAACCGCTGGACTACTTCGTTTGGTCATACGTCGAGAAAATCACCAATATGACCTCCCACAACACCAAAGCCAGCCTGATCGCCGCCATCCACCGTGTATTTGCCGAGTTCCCGCCGGCGCTTGTGGAAAAGGCATGCTCCAAGTTCCGGAACCGTATCGAGGCGGTGATTGAGGCTAAAGGCGGCTGAAGGCGGCTACATTGAATAGAAGTCAGCTCTACTACATAATCAAGTTACTTGAATTGACTTTTTCAATAAAAGTTTTAAAATAAAGCTGTTGTGTTGTTTTCTCTAGGACGACAATTTTATCGTTTCACCCTGTAAGTGCCCGATCTGTGGATTAGATCAATGTTTGAAAATTATTCGGATTCGATAGAAATACTTGATGCTATATAACTGTAGGTAAAGGCATGCTCCCAGTTCCGGATCCGTATCGAGGCGGTGATTGAGGCTGAAGGCAGCTACATTAAATATTTGTCAGCTCTACTACATAATCAAATTACCTGAATTGATTTTTTCAATAAAAGTTTTAAAATAAAGCTGTTGTGTTGCTTTCTTTAGGACAATTTTATCGAACCAACCTTCTAACAATTACGACACTGCAATAAAGCCAAAAGAGAAGAGTAATAAAAACAAAACGATTAAAACTACATATACAGACAGTGATGTATCGTGAAAATGTAGACGGCGTACCGAGTTCAAATTCTAGACGAGGCTGTTTACATTTCAAGTAACGCAAATACCTTTGGGAAAAGTTATGAATCCAGCTATTTCCCTAACAACTTTTGAGTATATAGTCGTTCAGACTAATTCCTTAACCTTGGTTTGGTGATCAGTCGAGAAAAGGAAAAAAATTAAAACCTGTAACGCTACGATTAAAAATAAAACCGACCTTGTGTCGCATCCCGCTCGTGCGGAGGACTTAGGAAATTACATGATGAGAGTCAAAAGTAGAATGTAGCTATAGTTTTGCTAACTTTTATTTCAACAACATTTAATCTTCAAACTATTTTTAATGTCAATAGCTTATATATATATATATATATATATATACTATTGGCATTAAAAATAGTTTGAAGATTGAATGTAGTTGAAATAACACACACACACACACACATATATATATGTGTGTGTGTGTGTGTGTTATTTCAACTACATTCAAGGGAGAGAGAGAGAGAGAGAGAGAGAGAACAGAAAAGAATGTTCAATGTGCTTCTCATTTTATTGTGTAATTTACCTAACAAAAATTCAATTCAAATTGGATTCAGAAAAAAAACACCATCATATATTTAAGGTTTGGTTTGGTTTCTGTGTTTAATGGCATTTCAACCTTTGTCGGTTATTTAATGCCAAAGCCATTCTCCGAGAAGAACAGTTGTGGTACTATTTAACTGGGAGGGTAAGGGGGTTCATACCTTTCCCAAGGGTATTTACCCGAAAGTGAACGTAATAGCGCGATTGGAGTTCGAACTCGCTTACTACGATTCTGCAGTCGATCGCTTTAACCATTACGCCATGAGGACACCCCCCTCATATATTTAAACCTCCACAGAAAAAGGTTTTATGTTAAAGAAAAAATCCACGAGATGTTGAATGTTGGTAAATAATACAAGCATAAATAAAATCTTTCTCTTAAAGCCTTGTCACATTCATAAATTTTCATATATATATATATACATATATATATCTATTGTCATCCACAGACAGATCTGTTTCGTTCTATCAGAACTCATCAGTGTGGCTAGACAGTATCTCCCCGTAGCTGGGATCGAAACCCGGTTGACTGAAACACCAAGCCAAGCTTCTAACCATTTAGCTACAAGGAGAAATTAGCTACGAAATACATTTTTAAACGGTTATGAATTACAATTAGTATTGTTTACATACATCCGTTCAAACGGCCGCCGAGATCTCAATTCAAATACGAAGAGACTTGCAAAGGCGCTAATGGCAACACGAATACTTCTTCGCTAGAGAACTCAACCCTACGGGGGTAGGGGAGTATATATATATATATATATATATATATATATATATATATATATGTATGTATATATATATATATATGATTTACTTTACAACTTTAAAGCAATTTTCTTTAATTTAGATTCAAGTTCCTAGCCGTTCTATCATTTTTGTTTGAAGGCGTCAACATATTTAAACCTCTACTATAATGCTAGCCATCATTTCTTCTAGTCTACGGAGATTGTCTTGAGAAAAAACCACACCATCCAAAAATCCACAAAAAAAGAAAGATTACCTGAAGAAATAAATCTAAAAACATGAACACACGTCTGTTCTTTGAAAATGACTAAGCAGTCACAGCGCAAAGGATAGGATACTTGAATGAGGTTAGCGTATGATGCAATTATTTCAATTGCAAAACCCTCTTTCTATGTCTAGACGGTTATCACGTGACTAATATATGTGCATAGAATTACCCTGTAATTTTTAGGGTTTAATATTTTACTAAACATCACGTTTTTAAGAGTCGATGTTAATAAAGATCAGTTTAATAAAGAAAATATCTGCGGTAATGAACGAACCCATCCCTCCAAAAGAAAAAAGAAAAAAAATTACAAAAAATATATACAACTGTACTTCTTAAATTCCCCATTCAGATAGAAATAATTTTCATTTATTTACTTCATTCTTTATTGAAGAATTCTTACATTCAATAATTGCATCTTTAAATTGGTAATCCTCCATATCGATTTAGCTTACCTCTCTTTTCACACATTTTGAAAATGTAGACTTACGGCTGATTGTTGGTATATAATTTAGGGGACCTAAATATATGCAATTTTATGACGTCAGATATTGATGTTCTGAAAAAAAGAAATAAAAAATGAAAACGAAGATAATGATAATATAATTTGGGGCCTAGTGTGTGTGTGTGTGTGTGTTAACATATCTATATTGTGGCTGATATAGTTATCCATTTCAATGATCACTGGTGATATGAAATAAAAATAAATAAATATAAAAATGAAACAAACGATCATATAAATTTTGGGGACTTGAATGTATGAAATTTAATATATGGAATTTTAATCATGTATATATATATATATATATATATATGTGTGTGTGTGTGTGTTAAATCCAATGATAACAGTAATTTATGTTCAGTAAAAAAAAAATTTAAAAAAACGAAAAGGAAAAAGAATGACTTAAACTAAGTCTTATCTGGATGGTGAATGTAAGAACAATATTTCTGTACAATTTGTCTAACTTACCGTAGAAATAATCAGAATTTTCTATAAAAGTGCCGAAATCTTTTTGGTGTTTTTTTTTTTTCAGATGAACCATCTGAAACTATCAAAACTTAAGATGTTTTCATCTAGAAAGAATAAAGAATGAAAAGATATCTTGGAATTGAAATTCGCTCCAGCGAATTTTCCCTTGGTCAAAGCACGATAAAAAAAACTTCTCTTTTAATATTGTATGAATCTGCGCCTTCTTGTTTATTCATTTATTTATTTTCATTTTTTTTTCTTTATCATTACTTTTTTGCTACCTTGACTATTTACACTTGAGATGTGGAGGCGTCCGTTGCGTAATGGTTACTGTCTTCGGATATGAACACGTCTACCCGAGTTCAAATCCTCGATGAGACTGTTAAATTTCACAAACGGCAATTCATCATCATCATCATCATCATCATCAAGTCACACTATCATCACGGAGATCCCTGACCCTCTCTCGCCACCCCTATCGTCCATTGCTTCCGGCAGGTCCTCAGGGCTACATCCCGTATCGACACAGAGCTGCTGTATTTAGTTCGAACCAGGTCGTCCATGTGAAGGGGTCCACAGGAGTACATCACTTCTGAGCTCATCTCTACTTCTCCAGCAGTGTTCCGCATGTTTGGTTCGTCTAATTTTGATAGTTTTCGAGATGGGTGGCCGGTGGCCGTACAGCTGTTACTTTGTGGGGTGCCTACTCCAGGACTTGTTTAATATTGCCTGAAGCTTTCTTGTGTAGTTGCCGTCAAGCTTTTCTCAATACATTTAGTTAGCGTTCATGAAGTGCATCCATATAGCAGTATCGACACAACCGCAGCTTGGAAGAAACTGCGTTTTATTTTATCGGTCAGGACTGACTTACATATGACCGATAGACTATCGATAACTATCCATGCCTTTGCTTGTCGTGTGTCGTGGTCTTTCTCGGTTGATGAGATACTGCTTAGCTAATACCCTTGGGAAAGGTACAAATCGAATTATTTTTCCCTCCAGCTAATAGTAAATAGTAGGGCAGACGATTCTCTTTAACCTCAGTCGGGCAAGAGTTCAAGAAGAAGGAGTGCTTAATACTGACCTTGTGTCACATCCTATTCAAGCGGAGGGGTTAAGTAAATATATATATATATATATATATATATATATATATATAGAATTAACCCCCACCTATCCTAGAATTTGCATTAAAAAAAAATTTAAAAAAATAAATAAATAAAAAAATAATTAAAATAAAATAAAGTTAGCATAAAATAAAGTTAGTTTTTTTTAATGCAAATTCTAGGATAGGTGGGGGTTTTTGGTGAATAAAGCAAAGCAATTTCTCCTTAGAATAGTCGAGGGTAAACTTCCTGATGATCCGTTTAGGTGAAACTTTAGTAGAAAATTTTCGACTAGCGATTTAAGTTAATTCTATAATTGACTCCATTGTTTTATGTTGAGCACTTTAGTAATTGTACCATTGCAGCATTCGCGGAGGGTTTTTTGGTTTTCTTTTGGCCACTGACTAAGTACCCCTTGATTTTTTTCAAGGAGTCGGAAGAGGTTGGTCTTTTCTTTCTTTTTTACCACCAAAAACTTTTTTCTTTTTCCTCTGGACCGTGATTCGAGATATTTTTATCTCTTGTTCCTGGCCAGGGTTTTTTTGTTTTTTTCTGGTACCGTGAATACTGGTAAATATTAGATTAGTACACACACATATATATATATATATATATATATATATATATATATATATATATATATATGTTTTCAGTTTAGGAAACAAGCAAGTGTCTCAGGCTTAAGTCTGGTGAGGATGAAAGGTGTTGCACTTGTCCAGTATTTCGCTGAAACTGTTGTTCAAAAATATTGAGATTATTATATTCTTTTTAAATTGAGACGGACACGTCTAGATGTCTAGATGGTTGTCTAAACATTGAGGTATCATCATTTTATAAAATAATTTGCTCACAGGCTCTAGTTTCGTAATTATGTATTTACAGGCCCCTTCCGCTAAGGACATGTTGAGACACAAGGTCAGTTTTTGTCGGGTTTAAAATTAGTTTGAATTCTGAGTTTTCGTTCTTCAAAAATAGTTGCGAAACCAAATTAAAAGAACACAGTATGCATTAAAACTTACCCATAGCTTGCTCGAAGAAGAAAATATGGGTTCATGACTTTCTAGCGAAGTTAAATTCAAGCGACACCTCATAAATTGATATACATGGCGATTGCAGATAGATAGATAGATAGATAGATAGATAGATAGATAGATTATTCAGTCCAGTAAATCCGGAATAGGGAATAATACCAATCAGGATCAATGAAATATTCAAAAATAGATTATTGAATTTAAATATTCCTAGTAAAGAGCTCAATATGAATAAAATCCACAGAGCAAATACTTTTCTCTTTGTTTTTGGGAAGAGAAAATTATATATATATCAGTAATATACAGTCGGTTTCCGAAGACAATGGGTGTGAATAGAATATATAAGCTATTTCATATAAACCTACGTGAGTGCTCAATATATGGCTTTTGTTATATATTCCGTATCCAGGTTTATACAATTAAACTCACATACAGAGCATATACAATGTAATTAGAAGAAAAATCAATTCTAGTTAAATTGTCATTATAAATTTATTTGGGCGAAGAGCATGTAAATCATCTGAAGAGACGAAGATTATAATATTCTTCACCGAAATAAATTCATAATGACAACTTAACCTGGTCTGAGTTTTCTGCCAGTAACATATTATATATATATATATATACTTAAAGAAAAATGTTTTATTACAATTTTTGTATATATATATATATATATATATATACATAGGGATATACAAAAATAGTAATTAAAACGTTTTTCTTTAAGAAAAAAATGATAGGTTCGGTTCAGGAAAGCAGGATAAAACTTTAAATAAATTATTTCTTACTTTCACATTTCATTCTCCTGACTATATAGATATAGATATGGGTACGAGTGAGAGTGTGAGTTTGTGAGGGGAGGCGTAAATATTGCAACGGTTACAGTCGTAGGAAATAGAATCAGTGATCCGAGTTCAGTTCATGAACGAAGCTGCTTTCGTTTCATTTTGCATTTCGGAAATTCAAGAGCTATCTGTTCAGCCTTCAGTCTTGCTTAGACGACCAGAATAGACGAAAGAAAACTAGCGATGATCCATTTACGAATTGACTTTGCATCCCATTCTAGCTGTGGTGGAGAGGTTGCATAGGAATAAGTTCAAGTCTATTTGAGTACCCCATTTAAAA
Organism: Sepioteuthis lessoniana; assembly: GCA_963585895.1. Taxonomy (NCBI): domain Eukaryota; kingdom Metazoa; phylum Mollusca; class Cephalopoda; order Myopsida; family Loliginidae; genus Sepioteuthis; species Sepioteuthis lessoniana. The sequence goes on along the minus strand of CAUZXS010002491.1, from coordinate 145,263 downwards.
AGCCTTGTGCCACAAATGTTCCCTGACGAAAGCAACAAGCTTGAAACATACATATATATAACACCTATGTAAGAACAAAATAAATAAATTAAAAAAAAAAATCTCTTCGTGGACCTTCCTATTTTATATATATATATATATATATATATATATATATGTGTGTGTGTGTGTGTGTGTGTGTTTGTCGATTGAATTTCGTTCAAACGTCGTTTTATTACAGGTGAGAAGAGGGAAGTATTTTTACGTGCTGAGCCACGGTTCCCTCTTCGTCTCTGTGTGTGTGTGTGTGTGTGTGTGTGTGTGTGTGTGTGTGTGTGTTCTTGATAGCGAGCCAGCAGAAAAAGCATTGTATCAGGCAAGGAAGAGGAGTAAAACGAGGGAGTGATGTACAGCTGAAGTGATATGATAGGCACAACTTCTCCATTGCCTATCGTGTCATGCAAAGCACTGCATAAGACGATACAGAGCTTCTTATAAGGCGATACAGAGCTTCTTATAAGGCGAAACTAGCTTCATCGACTGGTTCACATCCAAGAACAAGTGTTTTCCGAGGAAATATTTTATGTTCTCTTTCCATTTCGAAATTTTTCATGATAGATACTACTCGCTTTAACGGGCCAAAATATTGACATCTAGATCATATTCATCTTGATTTCTTTCTTTCTTTTTCAAGATCTATCTATCTATCTATCTATCTATCTATCTATTTAAGTCTATTTTTAATTATCGATATATGCCAATCTCTTCATATCTGTCTATCAATATATCTAAATCTATTTGTATCTATCTATTTATCCATCTGCTGGAAATTCTTTATGGCATAGAGGCTAAAGTGCTGGATTAAGACATCGAAGTAAGCGCGTTTGATCTCTAGTCGCGCTATTACCTTTTCTTTTCCGGACAAATACACTTGAGTAAAGGACGAACCCCCTTACCTCCCCTGTAGTGGATTAAATAATACCATTACTGTTCTTCTACAGCGATGGCTTTGGCATTAAATAAAACACGAAGATTGTTGTCTTTAAACAAAAAACAACCAATCAATCCCAGGCTGTTAAAAACTATCTAACCATCTATCTTAATCTCTCTCTCTCTTTCTCCCTCTCTCTCTCTCTCTGACTCTCTCTTTCTCTCTCTCTCTATACACACACACGCACACACACGTATACACACACACACACACACACACACACACACTGTCTATCTGTCTGTCTGTCTCTCTCTCTCTCACACCCACACACACACGTATATATATATATATATATCACTTGTTCTATATATGCAGTAAGTTTAGTGTAATATTGGCAGTATACCACAAGCATTAAGGACCAAAATACCATCGAACTCATTACTCAATCGTAACAGTTCAGCAGCAATTTACAATATATATATATATATATATATATATATATATATATACGTATGTGTGTGGATATATATATATATATATATATATATATATATATATATATATACGCGTATGCGCGTGGTATATATATATATATATATATATATATATATATATATATATTGTTTTTAGTTTATTGCTAGCAACGTACGTTTTTCTATCTATCTATCTATCTATCTTACTCCCTCCATCTATTTCGTGCTCGTCATGCTTCGTTGATTCTTTTGCTTTTATCTTAAAATCCTCTTTCTTTTCTCTTAATAGACTCTTTTCACTAAAAGCATCACTTCTTTTATCTATATCATTCATCCTCTGTCTCTTCAATCTGTATTCCAATTATTTATATATCTTAACCGGGTACCCTAAAAATGCATGTCTGCATCTATCTATCTCGGTGATATACGTTTTTGCGAAACAAAATAAAAATTGTTGCCACAAATAGCTTAGTGTAAACCTTGTGTAAAACTATCGGATGGTGTAATGTTTTTGATTAGGATCAGTTGCTATTTTTGATGTTTTAAGAATTTATCTGGATCTGATAATAATTGTATTTTTTAATTCAAAAAATGAATATATCCATCTTTAACTAATTATCAGTGGAGTTCATTAAAAAAAAAAACTCTGATAGAATGCACTTATCGGTCGAGGCATCTATAACAGACAAGATCAAGCTTTCGTTTAGTCTTGTTCGATTTAACAGAGTATAAACTTTTCAGCCTGGCCTCGTATATGTTTAATGAACATCTTCAGCCCTGTACGTTAATAAAATCACAAGTGGTTTAAATAGGATGGACTAAGTTAAGCATCGAACAATATCTCTCTCTCTCTCTCTCTCTCTCTATATATATATATATATATATATATACTAATTTACTACCTAACAGCATTTACGGTGACAAAGAGAAAGAAAAAAAACGCCAGAATTAAGAGATAACAATATATCTCGAATCACTGCCTAGGAAAAAAAGGTTATCGGGAGAAAGAAAAAGAAAAGGTTGACCTTGTCACACCAATTGAAAAAAAATCAAGAGATACTCAATCAGTTGATCAAAAGAACAAAAAAAAACCTCTGCAAAATGCTGCGATGCAACAATTACAAATAGTGCTCAATACTAGGTAGAGCAAAATTACAAAAATTAGTTTGTGAGTCGGGACTATCCTACTACGGAGTCGGAATTAGGTACACTGGGGAGCCGTTTTAGGCGAAACTATAGTAGGATAGTCCCGACTCACGAATTATTTTTGGTATATATATATATATATATGAAAGTAAATATGGATTAAAATCTTACAGTATAAAGGTAGCAGAAAAAACATAATCCAAATAGGTGAATTTATGATGTTGTAAAGTCGACGCTTATGTTTCGGTTTCAGTAACCTTCTTCAGGACTTGGAAATCAAAATAGTTCACATAGCGATGGATGCTTGCTGAGATGACAGGAGCAATTGAGAAATCTACAACGAAAAGATACACAAACATGCACATTGCGTTCATAATTCAAAAGTTATAAGAACGTGGAAACATATTTGAAAAAGTTGGATCTCCAAAAGAAGCGAGACAAAACCTCCCGTTTATAAAGAAATACACAGCGACCAGTTAGTTTTCATATATATAGATCGTATTAAAGTCATCCACGTTAAATGTCGTTTAAGATTCTATTTGGTATTTGTTTTGTTTTTTCCAAAAGGACAGTATGAAAGTAAATATGGATTAAAATCCGACAGTATGAAGGTAGCAGAAAAACATATATTAACCTAGTATCATACCACTCAGCCAGCAAGCGAACCACGTCATCTCGGGAATTATATGGCATTATGTAGTAGCTTTCGTTTTGTTTACATTTTTGCCTTATCGCATACCAGAGGGCTCATTTCATTAAGAAAAATATTGTAGGGAGAGAAATCTTCATTTCTATTGACTGCAAGTTTTTTCTCACAAAAAAAATGTGATTATAGTTATACATGAAGCCGACAGTTTGCAAACAGTGTTTTTATTACTAATCTTCTGTGAGTCTAGTACAAGACCAGACATGTAGGAGTCCTAAAAGTTATCGAAGTACTCGTCACCATACAGCGATGAGGTCTGTGTCCACGCTGTATTCATCTACATGTGTTCTAATCCTGATATTGATAATCAACAACTGATGAAAGTCTAAAATCTTGAGCCCAATATGTACTTGAACACCTACACGAACTAAATAAAAGTGCCGATGATCTCATTCAGCCAACAGAAATCTTTACCAGAAAGACAAATCAATAGAAACATAATCTAGATTCATAAGATTTATTGATCTCTTAATCGATCGATCGGACATCTCTTTATCAGATTCACCATTAAGAGAAGAAAATCATCGATTTTTGATAAATACGCACATACTTCTTTAGAAGTGACCAATTTTCGGACATTTTGATTGATGTTATCACCTCTAGTTGGTAGAATAACCCTTTCCTGCCGATATCTTCTCCATACTTCAATATAAATTGTGGAAATTTGAAAGAGACCATCAACTTTGACAATATTGAAATTAGTCCCGTTTGTGAAATGCGATGGAGTATCGCTGAACTTATTAGTAACGTTGATACCACAAAAGCATTACGAGGGAAAAATAGTAGCTGATACCTCTTGTGTTTCTCATTTCTCTTCATTTTTGTTGACTATCATTATTTTTGGTTTGGTTTCTTTATTTAATTGAATATTAACCTTCGTGGGTTGTTTAATGTCAAAGCCATTCTTGTAGAAAAACGTTAATGGTAGTATATGTTTGGTTTTGGTTTCTTTGTTTAACAGTATAGCAACCTTCCTGGGTTATCTAATGCCGAAGTCATGCTTGTCAAAAGACATTCGTGGTACTATTTGACTAATAGCTGGGGGAATTCGGGAATTCATACCTATTCCAGTGGTATTGGTTCAAAAGGGAACATAGTAGCCCGACTTGAATTTGAACTTGCTTACTACGAATTCACAGTCCAATACGTTAACCACAATGCAATTGGGTATCCCTCTTATTAATATTATTATTGCTTTAAATTATATTTGTGATAATAAAAGATAAGATCCTATGAATCATTGTGAGAAATTAAGAGTAAATCTAAAAAATTTCAATGATATGGTCCCGCAAAATTGAACAAGAGCGATTCTGAAAAATACAAAATATCCGCCGAAAGTTTAAAAACTGGAAGATAGAATAGATAGTGGGAGATCAAACCCGAGCAGAGATGAAAATCCAAAGAAGCATCTTCCAAGGAGACTCCTTCTCACCCTTAAAATTTGTTATAACAATGATGCTACTAAATTAAATACTTAGGGAGAGCACAGGGGGTGTTGAAAATTAACAAAATCACACTATATGTTTAATCACCTCATGTACATGAATGTTATAAAGCTACATGCAAAAATTGAAAAAGAACTGAAGATCCAGATACAAATAATGCTATTATACAGCCAGTATATAAGATTGAAATTTAGTAAAGAATATGTCATGCTGATAATATGAATTGGAAAAGAGAAACAGTAAAAGGAATTGAACGACTAAACCAGGAAAGCATTTAAACGCTTAGTCGGAAGACTACTAATTTTTGGATATATTGGAAGCAGACACCATAAAACAAGCAAAAATGAAAAAAACAAAACCAAAAACAATAAAAGCTTCTCGAAACCAAGGTCTTCAGCAGAAATCTCATCAAAGGGATAAACATCTGGGCAGTTCCCATTGTGAGATTATCTAGACCATTCTTGAAATGGACAAGGGAGGTCCTCAGACAAATCGACCAAAAGACAAGAATGTTAATGACGATGCACCAGGCTTTACATCTAAGAGATGACATAGACTGTGTCAAGAGAATGAAGAGGAAGAGGACTCGCCAAGATAGAAGATTGTGTGTATTCGTCAATACGAGGATACGAAGGCTAGATTAAAAAGAGCAAGGAAAGACGTATTAAAGGAGCCAGTAGCAGCATTGGCAACGGAAGTACTGAAAGAAAAACTGCAAAAACTAGGAAACAAATATGGGGGGGTGTCCTCGTGGTGTAATGGTTAAAGCGATGGACTGCGGAATCGTAGTAAGCGAGTTCGTACTCCAGTCGCGCTATTACGTTCACTTTTGGGCAAATACTCTTGGGAAAGGTATGAACCCCCTTATCTTCCCAGCTATGGGTTAAATAGTACCAGTACTGTTTTTCTAGGAGAATGGCTTTGGCATTAAATAACCTACAAAGAGTTGATATGCCATTAAACAAAGAAACCAAACCAAACAAACATGGGAAGAAAAACGTCGATTTTGAATAAAAGTCAAGCGAAATGGCACACTAAAAGACCTTAAAATGACTAAGAAAGGGAAACGTCCAGAGAGAAACTGTCTCTTCTGATAGCAGCACAAAATAACACTATAAGGTCCAATTATGTTAAAGTGAAAATCGATACTTAACAGTATATTTCCCAGTCGGCTGAGGCTGTAGAATATACCGACTGCATTTCTGCAGAGGGTTAAGACACCTCCAAGAAGTGTCCTGTATATGACACTAAACGATCCGATGGTGAGTTTCCAGCAATAATGGAACTTTGGGGAATGCCGAATAACTCTTTATTGCCATCGCTCCCAGGTCCACTCTGGCCCGGAGTGGTAGCAGCTGATTGGGTCCAATCCATGGGACAAATAGAACTAAAATGCATACTTATGTTAAACTGAATTACTTGAAATAAAACTGCTTTGATATTTAATCTGCCGACTCATGCTAAACTCAAATGCTTGAAATAGAACTGTTTTGACATGTAAACTGCGTACTAATGCTAAACTGAATTAAACTGCGTTCTTATGCTAAGCTGAATTAGTTGAAATGGAACTGTTTTTGTATGCTAAACTGACTTGTTTGAAATAGAACTGTTTTGGCATTTAACTATGTGTAAAGAAAATCTATACTTTACTAAACTGCATTGGTTGAATTATAAATGTTTAACTAAATTGAATAACGTGAAATAGAAATGTTTTTGACAATTATACTGTGTACTTATTCTAACCTGAGTTCTTACAAAATAGAACTGCTTATTTGTATAAAAATAGATTCGACATTGAATAACTTACAAAGGTTGATATACCATAAAACTCAACCAACCAACCAGCAACAGAATAGCAAGTGTAGGTTAAGCGGTCATAGTAACGAAACAATTAATCACAGATTAAGCTAATGCAGCAAACTTGCACAAAAGGAGTTTGAGACTAGGCATGACAGGAAGGGTAAGGTGACTCACTTAAGAGTGAGATGCATAAAATTCTCTGAGACCCTGAAGTACAAACGAATCACGTAATACAAGCCGGATAACCAGATTTAGTGATAATTTACAAAATAAAAAAAAGAGTGAACTTCCTGTTAAGTGAATTTGGGGTGAAAATAAACGAACGTGAAAAATATAGACAAATAATTGAACCTTGCTGGAGAACAAAAAAAAAAGCTGTGGGTGACAGTGAGACAAATTGTAGATGAGACGCTGGGAACGGCTCTCAAAGTCTTGGAGAGGACCTAGGAAGAATTAGAAATCCGAAAAAAGAATCGAGATTATTATATAGAACTGTTGAAATTTTCCAATAATGTTCAAATTTGAAAATACAAAAGCTCCCAAGTAAACGATGGTAATTTAAGATAAAATAATCGTTTCTCATTTTAAAAACTACATTGCAGTATCTGATGAAACGGGAAAGGTGAGGGCCCTGTCAGCTGGGGCTATAGAATACACTGACTGCATCTCTGCAGAGGGGTAAGACTCCACAACGACTGTCCTGAAATTATATTAAACAATCTGATGGTGAAGCTCGAGTAATGTTGGAGTATTAGGGAATGCCAAATACCTCTTCATTGCAGCTGCTCCCATGAACCCTTTGGCCTGGGGTAGTAGCACCTGACAGGGTCGTATTTATGGATCAAATAGAAATGAACTTTGTACTGATGCTAAAGTGAATTGTTTGAAATAGAACTATTTCGACATTTAAACTGTGTACTTAAGCTAAAGTGAATTGTTTGAAATAGAATTGTTTTAAGTATAAAAATAGATAAAAATAGATTTATCATTCAATTACCTACAATAGAATAAACTAAAACAAACAATAACTGGAAAGGTGAAATAAGTTATGGGAATGAATATGGGAATGAATTGTTTATTTCAACAACTCGGTTTTCTTTTTTCAGGTATATTTTTGGCTGCATTGTTAGATATGCAAATGTCCTTATTCAAATTATATATATATATATATATATAATCATCATACAACGTGTGGAAACACGTGTGATAAAATGTCCTCATCAGCTGCTAACCAGTGGAGATCACAAAGTCTCTGTAACTCAAGACGGTACTGCCACCACTTTTGCCACTGGACAGGGTATTTAAAAGAATTATATATATATATATATATACGCCAGAAAATTCTGAATAAAACCCTCCTAAATTCCGCTTAAAAATTGACCTTGTGTCATATCCTGCCCGAGCAGAGGGGTTGGTAAATATGTATATATATATATATACGCCAGATCAACTAAACGCACGTTCATCTTCATTTTTTGTGCAGTTTGTGATTTTTAAAAACACGTTTACTTTCGGCCGTTGATGTCATTACGCGCTTACAGTAACCGTTTCTTGATGTTATGTAATCACACGGAAATGGTGGTTCCACGTGCATTTCATTCATGCTGAAGACTTTTTGCTTTCGACCAAATCCAACTTGATGCATATTGCACCGTGGTCTGAAGACGATTTGAGGCAACTTTCAAACTGCAGCCAGAGAATCCTTTTTTTTTTTTTAAAGAAACGAAATGACTGAGTGTCCTAGAAAATAACAACAACCAACCTCAATAGGAATTACATGGCATATCCAACCCTTTCCACTCAGTCCGCACGCAGTGTCTTGTATCGGTTTTTCTTCCGATCGTCTGCTTCCTCCTGGTTTTCTTCCCAGGGTACAAACAATATATGTTATAATATAGCCGAGGGATTTCGGTTCATGCCTTTGAGTTTTCGGCTCAGCACATGGGTTAGTTAGGTGCAACATTGAAGCAGGTGTTAACGTAGGTGCGCGCGGGCGGATGGAGGTCTCACTCAGATGTCATAATTGTCAGAGACGATACTGGGTGACAGGGTGCGGGTGACGTCACACACCGGAAGCGCGCGGAGGTTTATGTGAGAATTTGAAGAAAATAAGAGTCGGGTACGAGACGCCAAACGAGAAGGATCGACTTTTGGAGCTCGCAGGCGTGAGGCGAACTTGCGCCCTATGGGGGGCCGCTCGAGATAGGGGCCAAATGAATAAGACAGCATAGAAGATTGTGTCTCTCCTCCTTACGTCGAAACCTTTAACTCAAAGTTAATAAAAAGGTTTCGTACTTGATCAAGAAGTCGTTACGTGTTTTTGAATTCCGAGATTCCTATGTTCTATCGTAATCAACATTATATGTCCATTTCGCACGTAGCATTAATTGTCAATACGGTACATATATATATATACACATATACATATATATATATATATATATATATATATATATGTGTGTGTGTGTGTGTGTGTGTGGTGACTTCGTGGGAGAACTTTTCGGGCTCAGTTCGAAGAGCTATTCAATCCTATTTATCAATTTCTAGTTACTAACCATTTTCTCTGAACAAAACATTTCTCAGCGAAATTGGCTGCATCTCTGCAGAGGGTTAAGACCCCACTCAACGAATGACCTGAATATGAGACGATACCATATGATGGTGATGCTCCAATCCTTTATGGAATGTGGGATACCTCTTCATTGCCATTACTTCCTGGTCCACTATGACTCGGAGTGTTTGTACCTATTAAGTACACTTTGTGGATCATATAGGAATACCTAAGCATTTTCTGCTCTTGAAATCATTTTACTCTGTGCGAAGAAATCCCAGTTAAATTAAATTATTAATATTACATCGCAATATTTGAAACCATTTAACGGTGTGCAAACAAGACTATTAGTGTTGCATAACAATACAGAAACCATTTAACAGTGTACAAAATGGCTTTGGCTCGTTTAAAATTTATTACCTATAAACTATACGTTTATAAATCAAATACAGTGTGCGGAAGCATAATTAGGAATATTCTAGAATAATAATAAACGACTCTATTATAAAACAAGATTAATTCTAATTCTAAAAAATAAACAATGAAATATAAAGATACACAGAAAGCAGTAAATTTACTCAATATGGCCACCATTTTTTTTTTTCAATTATTGTATCAACACGTCTTCGAAATGATTTGCATGCCTTCAAAATAAATTCTACAGATAATTTATTCTATTCCTTCCCAATAACAGTCTTAAGCAAACCGATATTTGGATGGGAAGTAGCATTCGTTTCATTTTCTAAAATGCCCCATATAGCGTTATCAATGGGATTAAGATCTCGGCTTGATGGAGGCCATAATGGAACTCCAATTATTTTGGAAATTTTGGAAGGCTTGGTTTTGGCATGAAGCAAATAATAGATTCGTTGTCGTTTCTTTTCTTGCTCACTCATACTGGGCTGAACTTTAAGGATAACCTGCTTAAATAATAGAGCTTATCATGAACATTTAGATTTATCGAATTTTTTGTTTCTTTTTGAACGAATTGGACTACTCAGACTAAAAAAAAACGTTTTTAAAATTTTTTTTCCATATCTTGTTTCTGCGCTCGGTATATTTGATATTTGTATATTAAGAGTATTTGACATTAAATAATCTACAAGATTTTATATGCTGTAAAACATAATCAACCAACCAAGACATTCAAACTCCAACTCAAGGTCCAAGTTATGCGACTCCGTTCTCCTCATCATAAACTTCTCGTTCTTGAAAAGTTCACAATTCTAACACTGATTTACATAGAAAATAAACGAAAAGATAAAAACAAGTTCCATTTGATTTTTAGAAACTTCAAGTAATGATGTTTACTAAGTTTTAATGGCATGTCATCCCTCGTTGGCAATTTAATGCCTGGGCTATCTTTTTATTATTCTACTGAGATATAATTTAACCTATATCTACTGAGTTTAGTTTGGTTGGGTTGGATTTTATGGCATATCGACCATTGTATGTTATTTAATGCCAAACCCGTTTTTTACACACACACACACACACACACACACACACATATATATATATCATTTGTAAATACATTTTGTAGCTAACTTTAAAATAAAAAGGTTGAGCTCTTTTTCGCACACAGTAAAATTGTTTCTATTATTTCTATCTAACACGAATAATTATCTTTACTATTAAACATTTACTATTAATCATTTCTCCGATTACTATTAATTATTTGTTTGAAAACAGTGAAATGGTTATAATTAATGCTATTTCACACGAATAAATCTGTTAAATACTCTTCGCACAGATTTTATGAAAATATTTTTACAAATATGAATCATTTTAAAGTAAACTTTAACTACTGAAGATAGTATTTCAGCGAAATGATTTTTATTTGTGGAGAAAAATTTTAATATAATAGCCGAGGGATTTCGGTTCATGCCTTTGGGTTTAGTTAGCCTGAGAACCTTTCGGGTCAGCACATGGGTTAGTTAGGTACAACCTTGATGCAGGTGGTAACGCGTGAGCGCGCACAGAGCGGACATGTCACTCAGAGATGTCACAATAGTCTGAGACGGAAGCGCGCGGAGGTTTGTGCGAGAATTTGAAGAAAGTTAGGGAGTTGAATACTAGACGCTAAACGAGAAGGATCGACTTTTGGAGCTCGCATACGCGAGGCGAACTTGCGCCCTATGCGGACCGCTCGAGATGGGGGCCAAATGAATAAGACAGCATAGAAGATTGTATCTCTCCTCCTTATGTCGAAACCTTTAACTCAAAATTAATAAAAAGGTTTCGTAGCTGAACAAGAAGTCGTTACGTGTTTTTCGTAATTTCGAGATTCCTATGTTCTTTATATGTTCTATCGTTATGAACATTCGATGTCCATTTCGTACATGGCCATATTCGTGTATATGGCTATGTAACAAAATCATGATTGAGGAAGTCCCCGAAATGTAATGGATAACGAGCAGGATTACGATATCGTAATTAGCGAGTTCGAACTCCACTCACTCAATTTTTTTCCCTTTCGAACTATCACCATTAGGAAAGGTACGAACCACCAATTCCCTGCACCTAGTAGCCCAATCGGTCCAGGCTGTAGAATACACCTACTGTATCATTGCTGAGGGGTAGGCCCCATCCCAAGGTGTGTCCTTGATAGGACATTAAACCTTCTGATAATGAAGTTTCAGTCTTGGAACTTTGGGGAATGTTTAGTATCCTTGCATTGCCATTGTGTCCAGGTCCACACTAACGAGGAGTGGTAACTCTTGATAAGGTCCTTTCTATGGTTCAAATAAAATAGTTTGCCATTTAAACTGTGCACAAACAAATAATTTATGCTAAATTGAATAATTAGAAACTGAACTGTTTGATCATTTCATTGTGTATTTCAGAAATGACAGTTGTTTAATTGAATTGTTAGTGATGCAAAGCAATAATTGAAAACATTAAATGTGTGCCAACAAATGATTAATATTAAATAGAATTATTCGTATTAGATAGAAAAAAGAGATACGATTTAACTGTGTGCAAAAAAAATGAGTTCGGACTTGCTTAAAAATGTTTTCTAAAAAATGTGTTCAGAAATCATATATTCAATATATATATATATATATATATATATATATGAAATGGATTTGGTATTAAATAACCAACGATCAAACCTAACCAACTAAATAATCTTGAGATAGGTATGGCCCCCTTTATGTTCCTTGTTTTGTGTTTAATTGAACCTCCACACGAATGGCTTTGACATTAAATAACCTGCGAAGGTTGATAGGCCTTTACAGAAAGAAGCTAAAGTCAAATGTCGAGACTCATGCATGGGTGTTACAAAAAAGCTTTATACTCTTAGCCCTCCTTATTTTGGAGCCCCTCAGGCGCCAAGCGATAAACTGAGCTTTAGTAAACCAGTATTGCCTGGGAGGCATGCCCTCTTTAAACTAAACGTGCTGGCGCCGCTGGAGATCGAACACGCTTATTGCTATATCACACTTCAGCACGTTAGCCACTACGCCATGGAAACTCATTCTTACTAGCATAGAAGTAAATAAGACTACATTTATGGCCTAAATATATCCACAAAAAAGTGGGGTTTTTTTTTCAGAATGATAGGCATATATCCATGTTTGTACCATCCTGTTTCTAAATAGATCTACCATCATTAGATATATTGATCCTTTAATTGATTGATAGATCGTCATCTTTATCACATCGATCTGCTGAAGCCCGCTTGCAAAGCTCCATTATCAATGAATATTTTAAAAGTTATTGCGATATGAAATGGAAGGATATTTCCTCTTCAGCTAAGGAGTTATTTCCGGGAATGTCTCGCGATCTATCTGATTCCATGGTAAGTGTAAATGAGCGGGGCATGTGTGGCTTATAATTCTCTGGCAAGCCTCTTTTTGATTTCAATAGAGCAACGTGTTGACTTAATTCGCAAATTGACTCGCAAATTATTCTCATCTCTCACTTCGACAAACTGAGGGTCGAGTCCAGAGATGAACCGAATATGAATAATTTATTAACAACTCTCTGACCTTCTGCAACCCAATGGCACCCATAGAACACCTCTATCCTATCTTCCACTCATTCTCTTTCGTTCCTCTCTCTTATTTTTCTCGGTAACTTTTCTTCTTCTTCTCTTCCCGGGCCTCTTTCTTCTCAACTCTAATATCTGTATTCCGTTATTTCTCTCTTTTCTTCTTTCGTTTTCTTTTTACTTTTTAATGACTTCTCTTTCTCCTCTATCACTAAAATTTCTCTCTCCTCCCCACCTCTCTCTCTGTATCTCTGTATCTCTGTATCTCTCTCTCTCTGTATCTCTCTGTATATATATATATATATATATATATATATCTCTATGTATCTTTCTTTCCAATATTTTCTAATCTCTACGGTTTTTGCTGGATAGATAGATAAATAGATAGATAGATTGATAGATTTGATTTCGTTTCTTTGTTTAATGATACATCAACCTTCCTGAGGTATGTAATGCCGAAGACATTCTTGAAGGAGTATTGCAGTGATACTATTTGACCCATTGCTGACAGGATAAGAGGCTTCAATACTTCTTCCTATGGTATTAGTTTTAGTTCGAAAGTGAACCTAATAGATTGATACGAACACACACACACACACAAACACACACACATATATATATATATATATATAGAGAGAGAGAGAGAGAGAGAGGGGGAAGATAGAAACGAAAAACTGTGTGTTCTCCCAAGGACCAAAAGGCTGTTCATCGACATACCAGTCTATATGAGTATGTAGTACAGGATGTCTCCAAATAGATGCAACCCATTAATATGATAATGATTTATTACTGAGACAGGCACAATTGCGGTCATTTGGCACACGGCCGGTAAAAAATGCATCAGCGAGAAACAACATATCATTGTTTTTTGTTTGTTTGTTTTTTAATTGTCATTATATCAGCTTCCAGGACATTTTTTTTTTTTAGTTTCTTGTCTCAGTAAATAACCATTATCATATTAATGAGCTGCATGTCTTTTGAGTCAGTTTTGAATGATTTTTTCACCAAATAATAAGTGACGCAAATTATTTTTTCCTCTCTTGTCCAAGGCATTCTGATCAAGGATTAATAGTTTTTATAGTATACTATTTTCGAATCTGAAATAAAAAAGAACATAACATTATTATTAGTAGAGTTATTAGCGGTCACATAGTTGGTTGTTTGTTTGTTTGGTTGGTTGGTTGGTTGGTTGGGTTTTTTGGCATATCAACCGTTGTAGGTTTTTTAATACCAAATCAATTTTTATACGAATAATCAGTTCTTTTACAAACAATTCAGTTTAACATAAGTACACAGTTTAATTGTCAAAAAAATTCTATTTCAAGCTATTTGGTTCTGTCAAACTGTTCTAATTCAAATAAATCAGTTTAGTATAAGTATAGATTTTGTTTACACACAGTTAAATATCAAAACAGTTCAATATTAAACAATTCAGTTTAGCGTAAATACTGTTTCAATGTCAAAAACATTACCATTTCAAACAATTCAGTTTAGCATATAGAAACAGTTCCACTTCAAACAATTCAGGTTAGCATAAGTATCCGTTTAAATGTAAGAACACAATTTTATTGTAATAAACATTTCTATTTCAAGCTATACAGTTTAGTCAAGCGGTTCTATTTCAAACAATTCATTTTAGTATAAGCACATATTAGTTCTATTCAAACCATAGATAGGTCTCAATCAGATGCTCGCACGCTGGGCCAGAGTGGACCTTGGAACTATGGCAATGAAGGAGTACTCCGCATTCCCCAACGCCCCAGGATGACTGGAACCTCACCATCAGATTGTTTAGTATCATATCCAGGACACGTCGTTGAAGTGTACTCCACATTCCCCAAAGTCCCAGCATTACTGGAGCCGCCCCCCATCAAATTGTTTAGTGTCATATCCAGGACACATCGTTAAGGTGCAGAGATGCAGTCAGTGTATTCTAAAGTCGCAGCTGACTGGGCAACAATCACATGGGTTCCCTGTATATTGAGAAACCCTAGATATATAATCGTCGAAATTAAACGGTTATTTGAATCCCTGTGGGATATAAAATATTCAGCTACTTAAATGTATTGCATTTGAAAGTTTAATACTGCCTTAAAAAGAAATACAAAATAATTAAACTGTTGAATAGTTAAACTATAAATGACTTTTTGTATATTTAATTACCTAATACAAAGAGATCCGAGAATCAAGTGTCGAAAATACTGAATTTACATAAAGTGATTAATTGATGATAAATTGGAAAAAGGTTTTCCTGTCACATTTTGAGAGTGGATATTTATATATTGAAGGTACTGCATTGATATATTGGATAAAAAAAAGCAGAAATGTTATTATAATCTGAATTTAAATCTAAACATTTTATAGAAGCATATTTGATCTCTGAGATCAATATTTCTGACCGAATTAAGTGTACTGATAGGAGATTATGATTTTAAAAAATACTTGTTTTGCAAATAAAAGCTAATAATAATATTAAAAATAATAATAATGATTTAAAAAAACACTTGATGATTTTTAAAAAATACTTGTTTTGCAAATAAAAGCTAATAATCTTTAATACTATATATATATGGTTTGAGGCTTGGCTTGGCGTTTGTGTCAACCGGGTTTCGATCCCAGCTACGGGAAGCTAATGTCTAGCCACACTGATGAGTTCTGATAGAACGAAACAGATCTGTCTGTGGATGACTATATATATATATATATATAGTATTAAAGATTATTAGCTTTTATTTTTTTTAATGAATTTAGAATTAAAAAATTTAAAAAATTCAATTTACTGTGATTCCAACCGGTAATAAAAAAAATTAAAAAATAAAAGCCGGAAGTGGGTAAATGGGGAGAAACTCTTCTACCCCCTCCACCCTTCCTTCCTGTGTCTATTCTGATTGTAGTCATTTTATCCATTAGATCTGAAGAATTCCTGTTAGTTTTGGTGTTATTGATTCATATCAATACACATAACAGGATGGAAATAAATTCATAATCCAAAAGTGACCGGTTTTTGTTTTTCTTAAAGAATATATATATATATATATATATATATATATATATATATATATATATATATATAATTAACTTATAGGTTTCGGATAATGTGAATAAACCCAGATGATACTATTTGCAACTAAAGATTATACAAACTAGACATTCATGGTAAAAAAAATTCAATAAGAAAAGAAAAGACAAACGGCACATGAAATATTTGAAAAATATTATTTCTTTCTCTTTTACTCCTCTCTGCCTATTATTTATCCTTGTGCTGTCGGCTGGGGCTGCAGAATGCACCGACTGCATATCAGCAGAGGGGTAAGTCCCCCCACCACAGAATATCCGGGATATGACACTAAACAATTTGATGTTGAGGCTTCACTAATGCTGGAGCTTTGGGGAATGCGGAGTACCCTTCATAGTCATCACTCCGAGGTCCACTCTTGCCCGGAGTGGTAGCCCCTGATAAGGGTCCTACTATAGGTCAAATTGAACTAAACAGTGTTTTTTGCTTAACTGAATGGTTTGAAATAAAAACTGTTTTGGTATTTAAACAGCGTACTTACGTTAAACTGAATTCTTTGCAATAGAACTGTTTAGATGTATAAAATGGATTTGGCATTGAATATTCTACAATGGTTGATGTGCCTAAAAACCAAACCAATTAACCAACCAAAGTATTATTTACTCATACCTTTCTCTCTCTTTCTACACGTATTTTCTTTTTATCACCCTTTCATTCCCCTTCATCTTCTAATTTATCGAGTTCTTTCTTTTCTCTTTATGATTTCACCCTCTCTTTTTTTTCTTTTATTCATTGTTTCTCTTTTTTTGTCCTTTTGAATTCGATTCTTCTGTTTTTTCTACCACATTTCCCCATACTTTTTATTCTTTCTTTCCTCTTTTCTTCACTTCTCTCTCTTCTTCTCGTTCTTCTTCCTTTCATTTCTTTTTCACTTTCTCTTTCCTCTTCCTCTCGTGTTCTTTCCATTTTTCTTTTCATCTTTCAATTCTTCTCTTTTCTCTTTTTCCGTTCATTTCTTTTTTCTCTTTCTCTTTCTCTTTCCTCTTCCTCTCGTGTTCTTTCTAATTTTTTTTCATCTTTCAATTCTTCTCTTTTCTCTTCTTCCTTCCAACTCCCTTTCTCTTCGTTTCTTTCCTCCTCTCTTTACTTTGCTGTTTTTTCTCTTTCCTCTTCCATTCATTTACTTCTCTTCTTCTTCACTTTCCTTCTCTCATCACCCTCTTTCTCTCTCTTTTGCTCTTTCTTCTTCCCATAACTTCATTTTCATCTCTTTACTTCTCCCTTCATTTCCTTGTCTTCTTCTCTTTCCTCCTCCCTTCCCTTCTCTCTTATCTTTTACCTCTTCCTTCCACCTTCCTCTCTTCTCTTTTCTCCTCCCTTCACTTTCTTCTTCTTCTTCCCTTTCTCACCACTTCACTTCCTTCTTTTTATCTCTTTCTTCTTTCCTTTATTTCTCTTTTCGTTCTCTCTTCCTCCTTCTCGCTTTCTTTCATCTCACCTATTCTTTTCCCTTAGTTTTTCACCCACTCTTTCGTTTAATTTTTCCTCTTTTCTATCCATTCTCTCTTACTCTTTTGTTTCCTCCTCTCTTCGCTGTCCTCCCTCCTCTTTCGTCCTCGTTTCTTTCCCTTCTCTCTTTCTCTCTTCTCCTCCTACCTTTATGTTATGCCTTCTTGTTTTTCCCCGCCATGTTGTCTATTATTCATAGATTCTCGACGATTAAATGACCAATGAATTCTTATTAAGGAAGAATAAATTTCAATCATGATGACAGTAGTGCCTATTGATTAACATTCTAAACGATTTGCATTGTGAAAATTAAGATTTGAAATTAAATTTGTTATCCCAACAACGTTATGACCATGTGCTACCGTTCTTGGTTTAATTCAATTTTACGCTCTGATTAGATTGTCTGCAGCACGGCTTTTCTATTTGAAAAGGAGGGAAAGTGAACTTGAGAAAGAGATAGAGAGATAGATAGATCGGTACTGAGACCTTGCTTAAGTGATGCAAATATTGTTGAATGTGAATTACCAAATGTGTTCTTGGTGCCCGTGGTGTAGTCGTTATCGCCGTAGGAAATGAACATGGCGATACGAGTTCAAATCCTGGACGAGACTGATTGCATTTCACATAGCACTAATACCCTTGGGAAAGGTATGAATCCAATAATTCTCCCTACAGCTATGGGTAAATAGTTGGACAGGCTAGGTTCTTCAGCCATGGTTAGGCAACTAGTCTAGGAGAAGGAAAACTTTGAATTCAAACCTGTTAAACTCCGCTTAAAAATTGACCTTGTGTCATATCCTGCCCGAGCGGAGGGGTTGGTAAATAGTACCAAATGTGTTCTTGGTCACAAGAGTCTTCGGAACAGTCTCTTGGTCTCTTGCATAATGTGTATAACGGTAAGAAATCATTAAATGAATCTAGACTAACCATCTTTTCTCGCTCTAGCGACGGGTAAATAGTTGTAGCACTATTCAACTCTGTTATCATAAGAGTGAACTTTGCCGAATAAAATTGAAAGAAGCGAAAAAAGGAGATACATATCTAGACCTTTGTAGAAAACTAATAATCAATGGAACATGAAGAAAAGTTAGAAATCAGAAGAAAAGTCGAGACATTCCAAATTACAACGTAATTAAGATCAGCCAGAAGGCTGAGAAGAATCCTGGAGACTTGAGGAGACTTGTTGACACTCCAGTGAGAAACCATTTACTAATTCTGACGTGAAATACACTCAAAGAGCAACAATAATAAATCGATAACGTGTTTACCTTTTATGCCGAATATCCGGATCGCAGACTTTAGAGAAGAAATCTATATAACTCCTTTGAATGCCGTGGACTATTCCCGGACCTACTATATATAAACTAATACATTCTCAAAGCAACAACAAATAAACCTTGGAAAAATATAGCATTAGTTTTGTTTAACTACAAAATAGCCGAAGGAAATCAATAGTGGATGTAAATTCAACAATATTGAGAAAAATTGATAAACAAGGTAATCCAAGACGAAGTAGAGTTTAATGAAAATGAAAGTCAACGTTAAAAACGTTTCGGTTCTAATGAACCATCATCAGGACCAGGGAGGATGATATCTAGTGATGTTAAATCGCCGATGGATTTTTAATTTAATACAAAAGCAAGGACGAAATACTATTTATATAGATAATGGGGGTAACTGTTTAATCAATAAATCAGTGTTCATGTTTGTCGCCTGATTGTTGGGGAATATCCCGTAGAACTTTTTTGTTCCGAAAATTTGGATAAGAAAGTGTCTGAAAACGTCTAAAATATCCGACAAAATCATAAACTTCATCGCAAATACTATGGAAAACTAGAGGATCTAATTGACAGTAGAAGGACAAACACTAGCAGAGGAAAATAATCTTAAGAAGCATGTTCCTTGGATGGTTGGTTGGTTGGGTTTTATGGCATATCATTGCAGGTTATTTAACGCCAAATCCCTTTTTATGTGAATAATCAGTTCTATTTCAAACAATTCCGTTTAGTCAAGCAGTTCTAATTCAGTTAAGTAAAAGTATAGATTTTGGTTACACACAGTCAAATGTCAAAACAGTTCTATGTTAAACAATTCAGTTTAGTGCAAATACAGTTCCAATGTCAAAAAAACAGTACTATTTCAAATAGTTCAGTTTAGCATCAGCACGCAGTTTAAATGTAAGTACGGTTTCAGTTTACCATAAGCA
Organism: Sepioteuthis lessoniana; assembly: GCA_963585895.1. Classification (NCBI taxonomy): domain Eukaryota; kingdom Metazoa; phylum Mollusca; class Cephalopoda; order Myopsida; family Loliginidae; genus Sepioteuthis; species Sepioteuthis lessoniana. The sequence goes on along the minus strand of CAUZXS010002491.1, from coordinate 125,504 downwards.
CGCAGTTTAAATGTAGGTACAGTTTAATTGTCAAAAAAATTTCTATTTCAAGCTATTCAGTTTACTCAAACAATTCAGTTTAGCATAAATATGCCGTTAGTTCTATTTAACCCATAGATCAGGTGCTACCACTCCGGGCCAGAGTGGACCTGGGAGCAATGGCAATAAAGGGGCACTCCGCATTCCCCAAAGCTCCAGTGTTACTGGAACCTCACCACTGGATTGTTTAGTGTCATAATCAGGACACTCGTTGAGTCGATGTATTCTACAGCCCCAACCGACTGGGCAAATGTTACTTGCAGACTTACTTTTGCCATTACTATAATTGATATCAATAATGCCATTCAACTCCGTACTAAGGAAGTGCCCTAGAGGCGAGCGGCAAATTTACAAAATCACAAGTATGTACATGGATGATAAAAAGGTATTTGCAAAAATTGAAAAATAACAGATCCTGATACAAACAATTAAAATATTCTACCAAGATATAGAAATGGAATTTGGTTTGGTTTTTTGGTTTGTTGAGTTTTAATGGCATATCAACCTTTGTCGGTTATTTAACGCCAAATCCATTTTTATGTAAATAATCTGTTCTATTTAAAACAAGTCAGTTTAGCATAAGTACAGTTTAATTGTCAAAAACATTAATTTCAAACTATTCAAGCAGTTATATGTAACAATTCAGTAAAGTTTAAGTACAATTTTAATGTCGAAAAACAGTTCAATTTGAAATAATTCAGTTAAGCATAAGCTCGCAGTTTAAATGTAAGTACGGTTTAATTGTCAAAAACATTTCTATTTCAAGCTATTCAGTTTACTCAAACAATTCAGTTTAGCAGAAAATGGTGTTAGTTCTATTTAACCCATAGATAGGGACCTATCATGTGCTACCACTTTGGACCAGAGTGGACCTGGGAGCAATGGCAATGAAGTGATACTCCGCATTTCCCAAAGCTCCAGCACTGCTGGAACCTCACCATCAGATTGTTTAGTGTCATACCAGGACACTCGTTATTGTGGGGTCTTACTCCTCAGCAGAGGTGCAGTGTATTCTACAGCGCCAGCTGACTCGGCAAAAATGGAATTTGGTATTGAAAAATGTGCCGTGCTGATAAGAAAAAATGGTAAAAGTGAAACAATGGATTGGTTTGTTGGTTGGTTGGATGTTTTGTTTTACGGCGTATAAACTCTTTTCGGGTCATTTAACACCGAATTAAGTCATTTTGGTAAAAGTTTCAAACAATTCAGTTTAGTATAATTTCAATTTTGTTTACGCATAGTTAAATATAAAAACAGTTCGATTTCAAACAATCCAGTTCAGTGCAAGTATACAGTTTTTGTTTACATTCAATTAAATGAAAAAACAGTTAATTTTAAACGATTCGGTTTAGCGTAATTACAGCTTAGTTCTATTTGACTCATAGATAGAACCCCAATCAGTTGCTACCACTTCGGATCATAGTAGAGTTGGGAGAGATAGCAATGAATGGGTACTCTGTACTCTGCATTCCCCGAAGCTCCAGCATTACTGAAGACTCACCATCAGATTGATTAGTGTCATATGCAGGGCACTCGTTGGGAGAGTCTTATCCCTCTGCAAAGATGCAGTCGGTGTTTTCTGCAACCCCAGCCGACTGGACCAGGAAACGTTGGAAGGAATTGAACTACCAAATTAGGAAAGCATAGGAATTCTTGGAGAGATGGAAAATTATAATTACTTGGGGATTTTAGAAGGAGATTCCATCAATTACGTGGGGATGAAAGAAAAATTAAATAATCCTAAGTCTCTTTTTCAGGGCTTCGAGGACAGTTTCAATGGTACTAACTACAGTTTTGTATCACCGTTACGAAGCTTTTTCATCTCTCTAGCAAGATCAATGTATTTTCACAAATCTTTTTCCTTTCTTCGATTTTCACTCTTTAGTATGGTGGATTATCAAATTCCACTAGATTACAAGTTCTCTCCTGGAAACTTAAGACTGATCTAGTCTTCTGACCGAGATCAGGTGATCCGTTTGAATCTCAAAATCCCTGTGAATTTCATGCGTCTCATTTTCTTGAAGAGATTCTGGTTTGTACATATAGCTTTTGTTAGTATCACAACATTTTATTCCATTGCACAGTTCCCAGTGAATTACCATTCCTACCAATCGGGCCTAGTTTTGTATTTCTTTTTTGTTAGTTCGTTGCATTAACTTATAGCATGATTAATACTTTCATCCTTGTCACCAGAGAACCTATACTTACAATTCCTTTGCATATTATCAATTCCTATGAAATAATTGGTTCTTACGGCATTATTTGTGCAGCTATTAAAAAAGATCCTGTTTCTCTGTTAAGATTTCCTCTTCGTATCGATGTTCAAAGCGTCTCATGAACAGTTTCCTGAGTTTGTCGCTTTGTTATATAATAGCCGAGGGATTTCGGTTCTTGCCTTTGAGTTTAGTTAGGCTGAGAACCTTTTGGCTCAGCACATGGGTTAGTTAGGTGCAACACTGAGGCAGGTGTTAACGCGCGTGCGCGGGTGGATGGAGGTGTCACTCAGATGTCATAATAGTTCGAGACGAAACGCGATGACAAGGTACGGGTGACGTCACGCACCGGAAGCGCGCGGAGGTTTTTGTGAAAATCTGAAGAAAGTTTAGAGTTGGAAACTAGACGCCAGACGAGAAGGATCGACTTTTGGAGCTTGCAGGAGCGAGGTGAACTTGCGCCCTATGGAGGGCCGCTCGAGATGGGGGCCAAATGAATAAGACAGCATAGAAGATTGTGTCTCTCCGCCTTACGTCGAAACCTTTAACTCAAAGTTAATGAAAAGGATTCGTACCTGAACAAGAAGTCGTTACGCGTTTTCGAATATTGAGATTCCTATGTTCTATCGTTATCAACATTTGATGTCCATTTCACCCCATTCCGCACATGGCCATATTCGTGTATATGGCGATGTAACAGCTTGAAGTATCCATATAGTTGTTTTTACTTACGCATTTTTTTACTTAAATTTTTGTTCATTGTTTACCTGTTTTTTCTTAGGTTAATTCCGTTTATATTGCGGTTGTGGGCAGTCGCGATTTTTAGTTTTCTTTCTTTTTTTTTTCCATGCTATTTTATATATTCCTCGAGTCTCTGAAGTGTTGCATCAACATAATTCTCAACTCAAGTGATTCCATTTGTCCTTTTTATTTCTTGACACATTGAGTATATATATGTCATCTCTCGAATATATAAGTGCATCGACAAAAAAATGAGAACACACACACACACACATACTCAACCATATATATATATATATATATATATATATAAGAGAAAATGGAAATACACGCACAGAAACCGACACACACACTCTCTCTCTCACACTCACACACACACACACACACACACACACATATATATATATATATATACAAATGTATATAAGGGAAAATGTATGTAAATTATATATATATATATATATATATATATAATGAGCACTCTACTCATTAGACCAATAAAAGGGGAAATAACCATACTTTAATACAAAATAAATATTATATCAATGCTATATCACAACATGTTTTACAAAGCTTATTCACCGTCAGTAAACAATTACTAGAATGTCTAAATAGGATACCGTGTTTAAAGGTCGACTTATACTGTAGGCATATGAGTAAGAATTTTTTTAGCCAAAAACCTTGAGTTAAACTTATATACCGAGTCGACTTGTACATCAAAATTTACGATATATATATATATAGACAAATGTATATATATATAGATATACAGAGAGAGAAAGAGAGAGAGAGAGAGAGAGAAATGGAACATTTGGTTAATCCGACAAAAGTGAAAAAATGAAAATCGTCTTCACCACACTTCCACACTTTCTGGACGATTTATATTTTTTAAATATATATTCCATTTCAGCTTGTTCAAATCTTTGATGAAATTTGATACGCTTGACGAAGGCTTTAGCCTTACCCCCTGGAATACTTAGTCCTGACTCAGATGTTCCAAAAATGAATCATAGTCACAAGCCATAACCCAAGCCACCAACACTCCGATATATATATCTCTATCTTTCCCTTTCTTTTTGTTCTATCCCCTTTTCTCATAACCCCTTCCCACTTTTTATTTTTATTTTCATCTATTTATATTCTGTTATGCTGAATTTTAGAAAATTCCTCATCCTGATGAAGTCTTTTTTAAAATAAAGACGAAATATTATTCCTCAATTCGTTGTCAGTGTTTCGGTTTATTCACTTGTCCACTTATTTTTCGCACGCGCACACACGCGCGCACACACACACACACATATATATATATATATTATCAAGCCAAGCTGATAGCAAGGACTCCTTTGACTTTCTCTTGTCATCAGTCCCTGTCATACATTGCCCTTGACAGGTATTGCCCTTGACAGGTCATCCCGACTGCATTCAGTGTCCGTACAGAAATGAAGAAATATACTGATCAGCCAACACTGGTAAGTCTATATGGAGGAATTCATTGAAGAACGTCATTTACAAGGTAGTCCTTACATCATCTTTGATGGTTTAGGAGATGAATGGTAAGTTGTGGGGTGCTGTGTCCAGGATCTTTTTCAAAACAGAAAGCAGCATCCTTGTATAGTTCTCATCTTGCTTTTTCTCCATCAGTTATGTTTGAGTCCTGATAGTGTATCTATACTGTAGTACTGACATAAGTACAGCTGCCAGAGATATCAGGTGTCTATATGGTTGACAACATGTCACTAGCAGTCCATGCCTTCCCAATGCGTCCGTTAATATTTTCTTCAGTAGATGAGATATTGCTGCCGATGTATATTTACTTGCCAGTTAATTTCAGAAGATTGCTCTTAAAGTTGAGAAGTTTCTTTCTTGTTTAAAATATACACGCACACGCACGCGCACAAACTCTCTCTTTCTCACACACACACACACACACACACACACACACACACACACACACACACACACATAATCCCTCTCTCTCACACATTCATGCTCTCTTTCTCACATACACATAAACACACGCACACGCACACACACAAACTCTCTTTGCCTCATAAACACAAAGACACACATACTCCTTCTCACTCAAACACACACACATACCCCCCTCTCTCTCTCTCTCTCACACACACACACACACACATATACACAAGCATACACACACACACACACACACACACACACACACACACACACACACACACATGTCATCATGTTTGAACCTGTTTCGATAAGCGTGAGTTCATGACAGTTAATAGCAGCTTCCAGAAAATAATTTTACTAATCTTTTAAAAGTGAATTTTTTCTTTTCAATATAACAATAAGAGACCTGTTTCTTTGAAATTCTAAACAATCAAAGGTGGATTAATTACAGGTGAGAAGAATTCAATTAGATTTAATAAAAGATTAAAGCAAACACCAGGAAAATGAATGATTTAAGAAAATACGTTGTTTAGATGTAGGGAAGAAAGGAAAATATTCCCTTAAGAAATAAAACTAACGGACTTTGTTTTGTATAGTTTTTTGTTGTTTTTGTTTCTTTCTTTCTTTGTTTTTGTTTATTCATTCTCTCCCCCCACCATCTCTCTCTCTCTCTCTCTCTCTCTCTCTCTCTCTCTCTCTCTCTCTCTTCAAATTGAAAATGAAATACTATTCAAACGAAACAAAACAAAACAAAACAAAATTTAATTAACATTTGTTATGGAATTGATAAATTCAAATTATTGCTCAAAATAATTCAATATGATATACAGTATCGCCCATAAATAAGATTCTTGCCATATTGTGCCCTGTCAGCGGGGTTTAGAATATTCTGATTGTATTTCCAGAAGAGGACTGTTTTAATTATGTCAATAAACTAAATTCGATGTTCAGGTACCAGTTCTAGACATCTGGGCAGCGTAGGCTACCCATTCAGTGTCATTACTTCCAGGTTCATTCTGATCTGCAAGGTTAATATCTGTTGGTGTTCAATGCATAAGTTTGTAGTTAGGGTTGTATTAAGGTTGTTGGTAGCTATGCTTACCGAGTCCGTATTGGAAGGTAGCGAACAAATTTTTTGTAAGTGAAACGAAATGTCAATAAAAGAAAACAACTTTATAAGTAACAAAGAAGTTTGAGTTGCAACAAAATTGTTTCCAAAACACTACTGCATAGTTCGGAACGAGCCGCCGCAGGCATTGGCCTACATGTCAATGCACACAAAACTGAATATATGTGTTTTAATCAAGCAGGCGACATTTCCACACTAGACGGAACCTCTCTGAAACTGGTTGACAAATTCGCCCACCTAGGAAGCAGTGTCTCATCAACCGAAAAAGACATTGACATGCGGCTAACGAAGGCATGGACGGCTATCGATAAGCTATCAGTCATATGGAAATCAGACCTGACCGATAAAATGAAACGCAGTTTCTTCCAAGCAGCGGTCGTGTCGATATTGCAGTATGGATGCACCACTTGGACGCCAACAAAACGGCTGGAGAAGAAGCTAGACGGCAACTACACAAGAATGTTGAGAGCAATATTAAACAATTCCTGGTGGCAACACCCCACAAGGCACCAACTGTACGGCCACCTGCCGCCCATCACCAAAACTAAGTTAGACGAACCAGGCACGCAGGACCCTGCTGGAGGAGCAGGGACGAGCTCATAAGTGATATAATCCTATGGACCCCCACATATGGCCGAGTTAAAGCTGGACGACCAGCTAGAGCATACATACAGCAGCTCTGTGAGGATACAGGATGTATCCCAGAGGACCTGCCAGAGGCGATGAATGATCGGGAGAAGTGGCGAGAGAGGGTCAAGGATATCTGTGCAAGCGGCACGACATGATGATGATGATGATTCAGTTTACCAAAAATTACAAAAGATGTGATTAGCTCATTAGAAATGATAACTTTCGACCATGTTTCTCACACTCTCGTCTCTGTTACTCAGTAAAAACTGTCGTCTTCCCTGACCAAACGCTGTTGTCGGCAAGATCATTTTTAAAACCTCTCTTCGCTATTCTCTTTAACTTTTTTCATTGTACTTCTCTAATTATATCTCATTTCTCAATTTATTCGTTACTCTAAGTGGTTTTTAAATTCGAAGTTAGCGTCGTTCAAATCCGACTTTGATAAAAAAAGATATACGTATATATTATCAATGAACCATTAAAAACCAAATCGATCCTTTTAAAAGTACGTATATTCAGTTGGACAGAGTGCAAACAAAGAAAAAAACCCTTAGAAAATAGCGACACGAATAAAGTAAATATGCTGATACATCATCATCATCATCATGACATGCAGCTAGCACGGATAACCCAGACCCTCTCTCTCCACGTCTCCCTATCATTCATCGCCTCCGGCAGGTCTTCAAGGTTAAATCCTGTATCATCACATAGCTTCTGTATGAATGTTCGCGCTGGTCGTCCTGCTTTTGATTGGCCATATGCAGGGGTCCACAGGAGTACATCACTTACGATCTCGTCCGTGCTTCTCCAGCAGTGTCCGTCATGCTTATACAATAAACGTTTTCATCTAAATTCTAGGTATAAAATAGTCCTTAACGAGTTGACATTCAGCTAAAATCAATCAATTAATTAACTAATCTAATCATATTTTAGAATAATAATTAATTTTCTTTTTATCCAAAGATATCGTAATATTATTATTTCTAAAGGAACATTATGTTATCAAAATTGATTTTAATACACACTACACTATATGGTAGTTCTCTGAAACTAGTCGACAAGTTCACTTCCATAGAAAGAGAAAGGCATCAAAACACAACTAGTAAAGGCAAGGACAGCTATCGATAGACTATCGGTCATATGAAAGTCACACCTTCCAAGCAGCGTTCGTGTCGATACTGCTATATGGATGCACAACATGGACACTAACTAAACGTATGGAGAAAAAGCTTGACGGCAATTACCTAATATTGCTGCGAGCAATATTGAAAAAGTCCTGGAAGCAGCACCCCACAAAGCAGCAGCTGTACGGCTACCTACCACCCATCACGAAAACTATCCAAGTTAGATAAACCAGATATGCGGGACACAGTTGGAGAAGTAAGGACGGACTCATAAATGACATACTCCTGTGGACCCCTTCACATAGACGAACAAAGGCAGGACGATCAGCTAGAACCTATATACAACAGCTCTGTGCCGATACAAGATGTAGCCTGGAAGACCTCCCAGGAGCGATGGACGATAGAGACGGGTAGTGAGAGAGGGTCAGGGAGATCCGTGCTGGTGGCACGACATGATGATGATAATGATGACGATGACTTAAAATATGCATTTAAATTCTTTGACCAAAAAACGGGATTTCTTCCAAGCAGCGCATGTGTCAAAACGGTTCTAGGAATGCTCTACATAGACGCTGACAAATCGCATCGAAAAAGAGCTAGACAGGAACAGCACAAGAATGCTATGAGTTATATTGAACAAATATTGGATCAGGGACCTCCTTACCTGCAGAGTTACTTGAAAATAATTATATATATATATATATATATATATATATATATGCTCCCCCATGGGGGTTGAGCTCTCCGGCGAAGGAATTGTCGGCCGCCGCTAGCGTAATGCAAAGCTCTTCGAAAGAATTGAGCACTCTGGTAGCCGATAGGGTATAAAAAAATGTAAACAAAGGCTGCTGCTGCTGTTGCTAAAACAAAATTCCTTAAAATTCCTTTAGCCAACGTGGTCCGCTTGGTGGCCGAGAGGTCTGAAACCTAGTCTAACGTAAAGTTGGACGAGTTTCGATCCCGGCTTCGAGCGTCCTGCGTGTCTAGCCACACTGAAGAGTTCTGATAGAACGAAACAGTATGTCTGTGGATGACTATATATATATATATATATATATATACACGAAAAGAAACATATGAAATGAAACGAAAAGACTTGAAGGTCAACACATTAAGATCATTAGGAAATAATATTCCTTGGTCTATAATAAAGCTCATTTGAACAAATACTAGATGACAAAATACACCATATATATATATATATATATATATATATATCACTCTACCCACTAGGAATGAGCCGGTTCATTATATATATATATATATATATATATATATATATATATATATATATATATAAGTGTTCGCCAAAGGTCCGAGACACCTGGGTTTAATCCCAGGTCGCGTCATACCATAGACTTTAAGAATGGTACTTGATACTGCTTTGCTTAACATTCAGCAATATAAGGTACGTATCAAGGGTAAAGTGGAGCAATCCAGGGAAAGGAGTAGCGCCCACCCTTACACCTCTGTGTACTAGCTAATGAATAGGGAGCCTTCTGGTCGCCCTTGACTACGGTCGCCAACTTAATTACTTGTATATATTGATGTATTTATTTTTGGACTACTATCTTTTTATATTTTTGGTGGGAGACAAAGAAATTGGGACGCATTTCATAGTCCAGCGATGCGTTTATTACTGTGTGCTGTTCATTTATGTAAATATTGATTAGATATATTTCTAGCAGAACATTATGGAATTAAAAATCATAACATTAGGCATTATTATGACGAAAGTCTTGAACACTTAACGATCTGTAACCAAAGGTCTGAATATATAACAGTCCAAGAATCTATGCATAATTATAAAAAAGAAAAATTAAGATAAAACACGGTGAACCAAATGATTAATATTGAAAAGAAGTATTAGTGCTAGGTGGCAATAATTGTAACCATTTCAGTTTGAAGAAACAAAAGAAATATTAATGTACAAAGAAAATAGTTCTAACTCATTCAAACTTGAAATTACAAACTAACTGTTCACTAACAAATCATATGTATAGCCATTTAACTGTGTAGAATCAAATGATTTATAGTAAATAGAGTTATTAGAGCTTGATAGACATACTTGAATCCATTTAACTTTGTTCAAAAGAATGAGCTTAGGCTCCTTCAAAAATGTTATCGATTAAATGTGTTTACACATCATATATATTGCCCAGTCGGCTGGGGCTGTAGAATACACTGACTGCACCTCTGCAGAGGGGTAACACCCCCCCTAACGAGTGTCCTGGATATGACACTAAATAATCTGATGGTGAGGTTACAGCAGTGCTGGAGCTTTGGGAAATGCGGTGTACCCCTTCATTGCCATCGCTCCCAGGTCCACTCTGGCCTGGAGTGGTAGCACCTGATAGGGCCCTGTCTATGGGTTAAATAGAACTATTGCCCAGTTGGCTGGGGCTGTAGAATACACCGACTGCTTCTCTGCAGAGGGGTAACACCCCACCTAACGAGTGTCCTGTATATGACACTAAACCATCTGATGGTGAGGTTCCAGCAATGCTGGAGCTTTGGGGAATGCGGAGTACCCCTTCATTACCATCGCTCCCAGGTCCACTCAGGCCCAGAGTGGTAGCACCTGATAAGGCCCTATCTATGGGTTAAATAGAACTAACAGCATTCTTATACTAAACTGAATTGTTTGAGTAAACTGAATAGCTTGAAATAGAAATGTTTTGACAATTAAACCGTACTTCCATTTAAACTGCGTGCTTATGCTAAACTGAATTTTTTGAAATAGAACTGTTTTTTCGACATTAAAATTGTATTTACACTTAACTGAATTGTTACATATAACTTCTTGAATAGTTTGAAATAAATGTTTTTGACTATTAAACTGTACTTATGCTAAACTGAATTGTTTTAAAAAGAACAGATTATTTACATAAAAATGGATTTGGCGTTAAATAACCTAAAAAGGTTGATATGCCATAAAACCCAACAAACCAACAAAATAGAACTAACAGCATACGTATGCTAAACTGAATTGTTTGTGTAAACTGAATAGCTTGAAATAGAAGTGTTTTTGACAATTAATCCGTACTTACATTTAAACTGCGTGCTTATACTTAACTGAATTATTTGAAATAGAACTGTTTTTCGACATTAAATCAGTATTTATGCTCAACTGAATTGTTACATATAACTGCTTGAATACTTTGAAATAGGAATGTTTTTGACCATTAAACTGTGTACTTATGCTAAACTGAATTGTTTTAAATAGAACTGATTATTTACATAAAAATAGATTTGGCGTTAAATAACCTACAAAGGTTGATATGCTATAGAACCCAACAATACAAATCTAAAACCCGACGGTATGGATTTGTAACAGATAAAAAACCAAAATGATCAGGGAATATATTTCTTTTATATATGATCATGTGTCCACATTTTTTTTTCTTTTTGCTTAAACAATCATCAGTACACATTTTATAAATGTCTCACCTGAAAAATATTTCAAATAAAAAAGAAAACGAAAAAATTGACGTTATTTAACATTTATTGCTTCCTCTTTAAAATCAGACTGTTGTCATCTACGAGTTTGAAGGATTTTTAGAAAGAGAATGTTTTTGTTTATAGATTTAATCCTTTTTTATTTTAAGGATTTAGAATCTTTTTTACTTTTTCAATTCTCAACATTTGCGTCAATATTCGTAGCTATACAAATATTGTTAAAATTTTCATATTAAAATAAATGCTACTTTGTGGTTTGCAATTTAAAATTTAGTGTAAAACTTGCGAGGTCAAAATTATAATAAAAAGATTAAAACAAAATTAAATCTATGAAAAAAGATGTTATCTTTATGAAAGTTCTTTCGAATACAAGAGTAACGTAAATCTGCTCTAAAGTGAGGCGCTAAAAAAAACCTAAAGAATTTTAATTACAAATGTTATTAAAAACGAAACATATTTTCATACATAAAAATGCATTTCCTCAATACTTTGCTAATTGATATCACATATATATATATATATATATATATATATATATATATATATATATGTGTGTGTGTGTGTGTGTGTGTGTGTGTGTGTGTGTGTGTGTGTGTGTACAGCCTTTGAGATTTGTTAAAGAAATCACTCGATGAGAAGTAGATATTAACATTAGTTACTTTATAATTTGTGATACATGTAACCACTTCACTTTGTGCAAGGAAATGATTGATATTGAATTGAATTATAAGTGCTAGATAGGAATAATTTAAACTATTTAACTGTATAGAAGCAAACAAATGATTTCTAACTCATTTAAATAGTAAATTATCAACAAACTATTCACTTACAAGTCATATGTATATTCATTAAAAATGTGTGTAAACAAATGATTGATGTTAAATTGTTAAAGTTATATAGCAATGTTTGAAACAATTTTACAAATAATCAATAGTAAATAGAAATATACGCGATATATAGAAATACGAGGCGCATACGATAAGTTTCCAGACTTTTTTTGTACAGGCATTTAAAATTGTCTTAGACTCTTGAAAATTCACTATGTTATTTCTATGTATCATATGAGATGACTGGTCAATTTTTATGATTTCAGGTTTAAATGAACAGCCACAGCAGGAATTGGAATAAACCCTACAAAAGCCTGATTATCACAGCTAGTGAATTTCAAAAATGCAAATCTGGACGTGAGGACACTTTAGAAGGACGATATGCAATAACGTTCTGTTTTAAATTTGGAAAAAATGCCACAGAAACGTATGAAATGCTTCAGACTGCTTTTCGAGCATCTTGCATGAATCGAGCATGAGTTTTTGAGTGGCATAAGAGATTCAAGGAAGGCAGGGAGTCTGTGAGGGATAATGAGAGGTGTGACAGGGGTAAGGAATTCAATACACCAGATTTGGCTGGGCAAAGGGTTAGGGTTAGGGTTACTATGTTGAGGTTTTAAGGGAGTTCAGGAAGAGATTCCGTCGGAAGAGGTCAGCACACTTCAAATCGGGTCAGTGGCATTTCTACCGGGATAATGCTCCAGTTCACAACTGCATCCTTGTTACAGATTATTTGACCAAGATGAGCATCAAGACAGTTCCTCAGCCTCCCTTTAGTCCGGACCTTGCTCCCTGTGACTTTTGCAGTGACGAAGGTCATTGACACGCTCACACAAGAGGACTTCGATGGGGCCTTGAAGAAGTTGTTGGAACGGTACAACAAGTGCATTGCAGCTGGATGGAGATTATTTCGAAGGGGACTAGAGTTTCATGAGTGTACTATCAATAAAAGTGCCCATACGAAAAAAGTATGGAAACTTATCGTATGCACCTTGAACTTGACACCATTTAACTTTCTTCAAAAGGATGGGCTCAGGCTTGTTTAGTAATTTATGGACAAAATGAAATTACAAATCGTTTAACATATGGAAAAACAGGATTTGGCATTAAATAACCAACAATGGTCGATATGCCATACAAACCAACTTAACTGAATCTAAAATCTGGGTGAGAGAAAATTTTCAATGAACTTCATATTAAAAACTTCACAGAAAAATGGAAACCTACACTAAATAGAACCTAAATTATCGACACAGAGACAGAAACACACACCCATATAAACGCAGGATAGTAGTCTGTTGAATTCTAAGGCACAACAATATTAGACATAAGTGAACTATACACATACAGAGAAAGACATAAACATACAAAGACATGCACACACACACTCAGGGAAATTTATGGCACATCAACCATCACAGATCCCTTCCCAAACACTTACATACACACATACACACCCACATAAATATATAATGACCCGAAGAGGACGACTAATAAACTATATGTTATATCAACTATCATAGACTATTTAAGAGGAAGTGAAGTAATCCACCTAAACATCCAAAGTCACAGAGTACACTCTTGTAAAAGGAAAAAGAAGAAAGAAAAAAGAGAAAGAGAGAACCAACACCCGCAGAAAGAAAAATCTATCACATAATAACCAAGACCAATAACTCTATTAAAGTGGTCGCCACTCTATAAATCAAAGACAACACCAGCAATTATTATCACTCTAGGAAGACAGTGAAAAACACTAGAAACACGTGTAGAAATCAAATAGATAACTTGAAAAATAAATGTCTTTGTGGACCTATTCGTTAATACACACACACACACACACACACATATATATATATATATATATATATATATATATATGCATATGTGTATGTCTGTGTGTTAATCAGACCCATTTTACGCTTCCTGGGGAAAACTGAGCTAGAGCAATGGCAGCAGCAAAAATAACAAAATTGATAGTGCAGAGTCCAAAAATTGGCAAAGAGCCTGTGGCACAAAACTGAATCAGACAGTCCAATGAACGAGACACTAGCTCTGAAAACAAAGCAAGATTAAGGAGACCTTCTATAGTATAAGATGAGGCCTTTCTTGAAATTGTTGAACAACAACCAAGCAAATGTATTTCTTCATTATCGGTGGAATATCGTCCATCGTCCTTCACAAAGCACCATCTATTGGCACTTGGGAACCGTTGAACTACTTAAAATATGAAATAGCTTGAAATACGAAAACCCTTTCACTCAATACGGTATATATATATATATATATATATATATATATATAAGATAAAGGCTTTGTACGCCATACAAATCTATTTTTTCTGCATGATGTGAATACATTATGAACATAAAAGATTGGATGAACCAAGAAAAAAGGATGAAATATTCAACACGTCTCTAAATCGTATACACAACTGTGATATGGGAGTAGAAGAACGCCATTGCTTTAAAAGACATTGAAGAACTATCCCAATAAAATCTCTTACCCGTTTCAATAAAAGCTAAAATATGTGTATCTTTTATATATATATATATATATATATATATAGAGAGAGAGAGAGAGAAAGAAAGAGAGAGAGAGAGAGAAAGAAAGAGAGAGAGAAAGAGACCCATGAAGATGACTATACACCAATGAAGTACTAGTGATTTGAAAAAAAAAAATTCAAGCAGAAATATTAATAAACTAGAAGTAAAAAAGGAATGAACTATTTTTCAATCGATTTGTAGACTTGGAGGTGCCCGTGGTGTAATGGTTATCGTCGTAGGAAATGAACATGGCGTCTCGCGTTCAAATCCTGGACGAGACTGATTGCGTTTCACATAGCACTAATACCCTTGGGAAAGGTATGAATCCCATTATTCTCCTTCCAACTATGGGTAAAATAGTAGGACAGACTGGGTTCTTCAGCTTTGGTGAGGCAACTAGTCTAGGAGAAGGAAAACTCTGAATTCAAACCTGTTAAACTCCGCTTAAAAATTGACCTTGTGTCATACCCTGCCCGAGCGGAGGGGTTGGTAAATAGGATCAATGTGTAAACTTTATGAGACAGGAAATTTGTATCGATATATCTTGAAGATTAAAGAAAAAAAAGTGTCCAGGGTATGACATTGCATCCTGTGGTAAGACTCTACCTCTGCAGCACTGGGGAAATCATAATCCCGACAAATCCTTTTCGTTTTGCCAGGATTGATTCGAAAAATGACCCATGTACGTAATGATGAACCATAAATCACTGAATAAGAAATTTGGAGAATCGTAAACGACCAAAGATCTATTTTTATGATGAATAAAATTTCGAAGAGTTAGCCCGTTTTATAAAACAGGTGATTCTTTCTTCTCTTGTTGCTATTTCGAATTAAATCAGCAAAAAGTGTTCCTCCTTTTTGATTCCTACCCCTTGGGATATATCGCTAACTGACACATTTATTTTTTTTTCATCATTTCTTTTTCTAAGCAGGTGTTTCCTAATCGTCATAGGTGATTATTCTTTTCCTTCATTATTCACCGGAGAGTCAATTAATATTTGTTTTTTATTGAGACGCCATTTTGCTTTTTCACTATTCCTATTGATGTAATAACAGGAGAAGCTTTCTTATCATTCTTCCACGGTTAGATACTTGGAAGAATATAGTGTTGATTCTTATTTTGAAAGTCCAATAGAGATTTCTTTTATCACTTTGCCAGTGTGTATTTCGGCCTATCTTAATTACCTTCTCTTTTTTATCGTCATCTGCGTTTTAATTACTTCTTTTTTCCTATTATTAACATTTTCTTTTTGTCCTCTCGTTCTCTTCCTTGTTTTTATTCCTTGATTTGATCTTTTGAATTTTTCTTCCTCACACCTGTATGGTTTGGTTTTTTTTCGTTTATTTATGTTATTTGATATCATCTCTCTTTACCACTCTCTTACACTCTCATTATCTATCTATCTATCTATGAAGTTAGCTTGATTGCAAGCGATCTATATATATATATATATATATATATATATATATATATATATATATATATATATATATATATATATATGTATATATATATATATATCTGACTATCTGTATATATCAGTCTATACACATCTATCTATGCCTGTCTCTGCATATGTATCTATTTATCCATTATGCCTGTCTCTGCATATCTGTTTGACTGCCTGTCTCTATCTATATTAGTCTATGCACATCTATCTATCTATCTATCTATCTATCTATCTATCTATCTCAGACAGTTCATCTCTATCCCAGTATGTTATTATATCTGAATAAATATCTCACATCTGAACTATTAGATAATCGTTCATTTACCTCTCTCTTTCTTTATATGTTCATTATTTCTTTCTTCCTTTTTAAGTTTTCGTTTTCTTTCTTTCTTTCTTTCTTTCTTTCTTTCTTTCTTTCTTCATACAATTTCATTGCAAACAAAGAATCCGTTGTCTTCTTACAAATTTCCATTAACTTTTGACTTTCGGAAAGTCTTTATTCCGTAACAAATAGTTTAATATTAATTCACTGACTGACCAAAGAATTCACCATTTGAATGCTCACAACTGCGACAGATGTAATCATTATATATATATATATATATATATATATATATATATATATATATATATGTGTGTGTATATATAAATATATATATATATATGTGTATATATGTTTACAAATTGTTTTACATAGTCAAGTGTATAGAATATTAAAAGATGTGTTTCCGTTCTACTGTGTCAGTTTGTTTGTTTTTTGTTCGGATTTTCTATATATCAGTGACGATAAAACAACCACTTCTTCCCATTTTAAACAAGTTTCTGCGTCTCTAACTGCATGATTTGACGAAGATTGCGATGTTTTTCCTTAAACTGTTGTCTAATTTGCATATATTGCTTTAAAACCCTGTAATTCCAGTAAAAGGGTAAATAACACTCATCAGAGCTCTGGAACCGCAGCCTCACCACCAGATGAAGTTTATTGTTGTACAGTGAGTTTTTTTAGGGTCACGGTTACATAGTATAGTATAGTAAAATTGGCGACTGTAGTCGTGGGAAACCCGAAGGCTCACTTGTCAATGGCTACTTCAACGTAGTGAAGGGGAGTGCATATCTCCTTTTTCTGGAACACACCACTTTACCATTGATCTGTATCTTATAATGCTGAATTTTAAGTAACACCGTATGAAGTTCTATTTTTTTTTTTTTTTTTTAGTCTTTGGTATAACTCGACCTGAGTTATTTGGCGAACTCTCTACTTTACGTCCGAACATCCACGCGTTGTCTGTTTGTCCGTCAGTATATATATATATATATATATATATATATATATATATATATATATATATCTTTCTCTCTCTCTCTCTCTCTCTCTCTCTGGATTGAGAAGGTTCAAAACCATTTCAGCGTAGACCTAAATGTTTCTCATAAATGACATATCAAAGGTGTATTTATCTGACATCCCACCATGTCAAATAAGGTACAAGGTCATTTTATGGTGGGGGCACGCTTGAAACGAAACTAAAGCGTGGGAGGGACAAAAATTCTTGGCCCCATCGATATTCCGCAATTGGAGCGCCTCCGACACCAATCAATGAACTCAGTCCTGCAAGCAGGAAAAGTCTGGCGGGGACGGCCTAATGCATCATACGAAACTCGCAATACCAATCCCTAGGGCGCGCCACGCCCGTAAAGATGGTGTATAACGTCTCGACTTGTGACATAATAAAAGTGTAATTAATATTGGATGTCGCTTTTTAAAAAAGATTGACTTTTACCTGCACAGAGGAGAGATAGAGATAGATAGATAGATAGCTAGATAGATAGATAGAGAGTCGGTGAATCAGACTGAGACACATAGAAAGAGTGAGTGAGTGAGTGAGTGAGAGAGAGAGAGAGAGAGAGAGAGAGGTGTATCTGGTATCTGTGAGTTTGTTGATAGATAAGATAAACAATCAACAACAGAGTTATAAAATTTTTCCATAGTGATCTCGTGCAGCGATTACTTTAAAATGGGTTGCTGGAGGTTTGGTTCTTCGCTCTTTGAGTTTTTGAACAATCACTTAGGAACCTGGGAGACTTCCATCAGGATAAAAACATTTATGTTTATTTGTGTAGACCAAAATGTACTAAACAAACCACTCTCTCTTTCCCTCTCCCACACATACGCACGATCACACACATACATTCAAATATGCACTTGCATACATATACTCCATCAAACACATAGATAGAGAAGGATAAAATTTTCATGTCTAGATATTATATTATCTGTTCTTGTATAAATTATAAAAAAAATATGGTTATATAAAAATGGAAATACGTTCTTACACACACGAACCAACACTTATATACGTATATATATGTTAACGTCTTTCAGACCATAATAATCGCAAAGGCGAGAAACTCACAGTCACCAAGCACTGTTGAATTTGTAGCAATGCTATCCTAACACACACACACACACACACACACACACATAGACACACACACACACACACACACACACACACACACACACACACACATATATATATATATATATATATATATAAACAGCGTCTCATCAACCGAAAAGGACATCGACACTCGGCTAACAAAGGCATGGTCAGCTATTGATAGGCTATCGATCATATGGAAATCAGAACTGACCGATAAAATGAAACGCAGTTTCTTCCAGACAGCGGTCGTATCGATACTACTGTATGGATGCACTACTTGGACGCTAATTAAACGGCTGGAGAAGAAGCTAGGCGGCAATTACACAAGAATGCTGCGAGCAATATTGAGCAAGTCCTGGCGGCAAGACTCCACAAGGCACCAACTATACGGCCACCTGCCTCCCATCACAAAAACTATCCAAGTTAGACGAACCAGACATGCAGGATACTGCTGGAGAAGCAGGGATGAGCTCATAAGTGATATACTCCTATGGACCCCCACATATGGCCAAGCAAAAGCAGGACGACCAGCTTGAACATACATTCAGCAGCTCTGTGAGGATACGGGATGTGGCCCTGAAGACCTACCAGAAGCGATTAACGACAGGGAGAAGTGGTAAGAGAGCGTCAGGGATATCCGTGCCTGTGGCAGGACATGATGATATATATATATATATATATATATATATATATATATATATATATATATATATATATCCAGAGAAGGTGAGTTGGGAACGATACGAATTAAGTATATTTAAGAGGATTCTTATAAATCCTGTGTAATGTTCAATGTATGATGATTAATATATAAATCTATAAATTACATACAGCGCTATAATTGGAAGAAAAACGCAACAGATTTTCAATTGGCTATTATAAAAATTGTTTAAGCTGGTCACTTCTTACGTGGAACCCATCTCTTCAGATGACCATCATATGTACCACCCATCACGAAAACTATCCAAGTTAGACGAACCAGACATGCAGGACACTGCTGGAGAAGTAGGTACGAGCTCATAAGTGATGTACTCCTATGGACCCCTTCACATGACCGAGTGAAAGCAGGGCGACCAGCTCGGACCTACATACAGCAACTCTGTGAGGATACGGGCTGTAGCCCTGAGGACCTGCAGGATGTGATGTACGATAGGGAGAGGTGGCGATAGAGGGTCAAGGGTATCTCTACTGATGACACGACAAGATGATGAGATGATAATGATGATCTTACACGAAGCGCGCCCCTTTCTAGTTAGAATGAAACATTAAGCTGCATTATGTAAATTATCAATAGTTAAATTTTTCACACTTTAATTACGTGAAATATTAGCTTTTTCAAATTATCTACTTCTTTTTCATATATATATATATATATATATATATATATATATATATATATAATTAGTAAGCAAAATATGATATTGGGTGTTGTTCTTTGTTACTTTTTCAGAGTATCACTCGAGTAAATAAAAATTGAGATTTTTAACGGATTTTTTCTTCTTTTTTTAAAGCCTAGTGGCAATAACGTACCTAAAGTTTGAATTGAAAATGTCACCGATAAAGAAATTCTCTCGATGAAATAAAAAAATGAATAATATAAAACAGTCTTATAGAAAGGAGACAGAATTGGATTCAATATGAACAAATTTTTTAATATCATAAATAGGAGAAACGTACAGACATCTTGTATTCTATGAAGGGAATTGGTCTACACTTACCGACAAAGATGGCTTCTACCACAAGAAAAATAGGTTTTGGTTTGGTTTGGTTTGGTTTGTTGGGTTTTATGGAATATCAACCTTTGTAGGTTATTTAACGCCAAATCCATTTTTATGTAAATAATCAGTTCTATTTAAAACAATTCAGTTTAGCATAAGTACATAGTTTAATTGTCAAAAACATTTCAATTTCAAACTATTCAAGCAGTTATATGTAACCATTCCGTTAAGTGTAAATACAGATCTAATGTCGAAAAACAGTTCTATTTCAAACAATTCAGTTAAGCATAAGCACGTCTATATTAAATTACCCAAAGCTCCTCACCATCAGATTGCTTAGTGTCATATTTAGGACACTCGTGACGGGGATCTCAATCCTCTACAGAGATACAGATGACGTATTCTACAGTCCCAGCCAACGAAATAATTCGATGTGGCAAGGGCATTAAGAATACGAGCTTTTCCTTTCGGTAAATCCAACGGATACTATTTTCAGTAAGATAATACCCCTTCTTGTGCTGCTAAATTGAGAAAAACTGGCCTTCTGAAAATTCATTTCAAGTGATGTTCTTACCAGGTTAAAGTACAGATTTAAGTCTGATTGAAAACATTTAGAGTATAATAAAACAAAAGCTGTCTTGCAAAACTTTCTTAATAAAGATATGCTGTGCGAAGCAATTAAGACTGAGAGAAAACTCATTTATATTGATGAAAGCAAGAAACTAACAGAAAGCATTTATAAAAATTGTTTTTTAAAGAAAAACTTGAATCTATAGTATATTTAAGAAAAGGAATTTTCTATATTTTAAATGGTTTCTTTTGGATTTTCATACACACTAACTCTCCTTTAATAGAACTATCGTGCCCGTGGTGTAATGGTTATCGTCGTAGGAAATGGGCACGGCGACACGAGTTCAAATCCTAGACGAGACTGATTGCATTTCACATAGCACTAATACCCTTGGGAAAAGTATGAATCCAATTATTCTTCCTCCAGCTATGGATAAATAGTAGAGCAGACTAGATTCTTCAGCTCTGGTGAGGCAACTAGACTAGGAGAAGGAAAACTCTGAATTCAAACCTGTTAAACTCCGCTTAAAAATTTACCGACCCGAGCGGAGGGATTGATGAATATGTTTAATAGAACTATCGGTTTCGGTTTCTTTCTTTAATGGCATATCAACATTTGAAGGTTACTTAATGCCAAAGCTATCCTTCAAGAAGAACAGCAGTGATGCTATTTAATCCATAGCGGGGAGGATAATGGGATTTATACCTTTCCCAAGGGTATTTGTCTGAAAGTGAACATAGTAGTGCGATTGGAGTTCGAACTCGCTTACTATGATTCTGCAGTCCATTACTTTAACCATTACACGACGGGTACACATCCCCAATAGAACTATAATAATGACTAAGACTCATTTACCCTCCAGTATATATATATATATATATATATATATATATATATATATATATATTGCTAAATGGATGCATTACTTGGACGCTAACTAAACGGCTGGAGAAGAAGCTAGGCGGCAATTACACAAGAATGTTGCGAGCAATATTGAGCAACTCCTGGCGGCAACACCCCACAAGGCACCAACTATACGGCCAACTGCCTCCCATCACGAAAACTATCCAAGTTAGACGAACCAGACATGCAGGACACTACTGGAGAAGCAAGGACGAGCTCATAAGTGATGTACCCCTATGGACCCCCGCACATAGCCGGGCAAAAGCAGGACGATCAGCTCAAACATACATACAGCAGTTTTGTGGGGATACGGGCTGTAGCCCTGAAGACCTGCCAGAGGCAATGAATGAGAGGGAGAAGTGGTGAGAGAGGGTCAGGGATATCTGTGCTAGCGGCACGACAAGATGATGATGATATATATATATATATATATATATATATATATATATATATATATAAGTGTGTTTTTGAGAGAGAGAGAGAGAGAGAGAGAGAGGAATTGACTGGATGAAGTAGGCAACTAATGAAAATAACGTGTTTAAGAGTTCATTGTCACACAAAAACAGCAACTAAAACTGTATGTTTCCATAATGATAGCAGCTAGATATGTCAATATCTTTACCATATGAATTTCAAGGAGGCTTAGGGTAGACTGGGAAATTTTCCTACTCACAGAATTTTAAAAAAGGAGCGAATAATTTTTCCTATTTTAACTGTTCGTTCAATTTTTAGTTTTACTTTTTAACATTAAAGTGAAATTTTACACATTCTTACAAATATATTATTTCAGCATTTCTGTACTTGCAATGTCTTGAAGATTATAGATAAATAATTTTAATAGAAAAAAAAAATATATATATATATAGTTATATAGATATATATAATGATATTAATAAATAGATATATATTAGTTTAAACTGGGCGATTGGCCTAGTGATTAGAGTGTTCACCAATAGTCCAGGAGTTCCGGTTTCCATCCCAGGTAGAGTTAAACTAAAGAATCAAAAAATGGTACTTGATGGCGCCTTGCTTAACGCTCAGCATTATAAGGTAAGGATTAAGAGTAAAGTGGAGCAATGAAGGGAATGAAGTAGACCCTCCCTTACACCTCGCTGTTATAGCTATTGAAAAGGGAGCCTTCGGGTCACCCTCGACTAAAATCGCCAACTTTACGTATATATATATATATATATATAATCATCATGTCGAGCCGCTAGCACGGATATCCCTGACCCTCTCTCGCCACTTCTCCCTATCGTTCATCGCCTCCGGCAGGTCTTCAGTATCTTCCCGTA
>CAUZXS010002491.1:45000-97500 GCA_963585895.1 Sepioteuthis lessoniana | reverse complement strand
TGACTCTCTCTCTCTCTCCCTCTCTCTCTCTCTCTATATATATATATATATATATATATCCTTTCCTCTCATCCATCGCTCCCGGCAAGCTTGAAGCTAAACTCATAAGTGACCTTTTCACATGGTCGTGCCAGTGTTGGACGACCAGCAATAACTTATCTACAATAGCTCTGCGCGGACAAAGATCTAGTTTGAAAGATAGATATGGACTGGCTCGAACAGATAGATAGAGAGATATGGACGGGCTCAGATAGATAGATAGATAGATAGATAGATATGGAGAGGCTCGGATAGATAGATAGATTTTTATACCGTATGTAATTGAAGACCATATGTGCCAAACTATTTTCGACTGGATATAATTTTCTAAGGTTTATCTTACCATTAAACCAACCACCCAATTAGCTATAACATTATCTCATAATGTCAAGTAACTAATGAGCTTGATAATGTATGATGGCTATTGAATAATTAGGATTCGGATAATTTATTAGCAAAGATACAATAAGTATTAAACTTAACTCGACAAATGCAAACTTTATTTAAGATTGGTTGGTTTTGTTTTATGACATATCAACCATTGAAGGGTATGCAGTGCCATAGAATATGATTCTACGTATCATGCATATTTTATACATATATATCACATAGATATAATTTGTAAGCGAATAGATTTTAACATTTTAGATTAGCTTATTTGTTTGCACATAGTTAACGGTTCAAAGTCTTGCAATATAATACTAAAAAGTAAAGTAAAGTTGGCGACCTTAGTCGAGGGTGACCGAGGGCTCATTTTTCAATAGCTACTACACCAAGGTGTAGGGGAGGGTACGACTCCATTGCCTGGTTACTGATATGTAGCAATACTTGAGACTATTTAACTGTGTGCAAAAATCAATGAATTCAGACTCACTTAAAAATGTTATCAACAAAATGTGTTTAGAAATAATATATATTTAACAGGCAAATATAAACAGGATTCGGCATTAAATAACCAACAATGGTTGATACGCCATAAAACCCCAACCCAAGCAAACATCTATATATATATATATATATATATATATATACGTATGTATGTATATATCTTGCCTCTCTTCGTTTCTTTATTTAATATCATATCAACATTCTTGGTTTAGTTAATCTCATAACCATCATTGTAGAAGGACATCAGTAATAAAAGTTAATTTACAGTTGGGAAGGTAGGGGCTCATGCCTTTCTCAAGGGTATTAGTTTGAAAGTAAACGTAACAGCGTGACTGGAGTTCGAATTCGCTTACTTCGAGATCGTTCACTTTATCCATAAACGCCACAGATACTATCTATCCCATTCTTTGTGACGCACAGCTTACAGTAATAGGTAAATAGATAGATACATAATAGATCCATAACCTCTTGAATACATTTAAACCTACTTGTACAGGTGCATGATTGGTAAAACTGCTGTTTGATGCTAGTGAGGTCTACTTTAATTAACTCAAATGATGACGGTGATCCTTATTTCAAAGGTATTTGAAAAACACGGATTTTAAACAGAGAATAATTGAAATGTCTATATTAAAATGTAAAAAAATGCGTAAAATTCTGGCAGCTATTGTAGCATTTAAAATGAGAAAACCATAAATATTGGACTTATTTTTGTTAATTAAATAATTGCAGGGATGGAGGGAGCCAATAATTATTGATGAGAAACAAGGTTTAATTTAATTTCTCTATATTAAGAGCAATTAATTCTTATAATTAAGTCTATTCATTTGGTGCACCTGCACGAATTAAACTCTCGTGCAAAATGTGCATATCCCCCACCATATATATATATATATATATATATATATATATATATATATATATATATATACAAGAACCTGAACCTGAACCTGATATCTGCGCCTATATTTACAAAACACTGACCTATCTATCTATCTATCTCTCTCTCTCTCTCTACATATATATATATATATATATATAACTTTTACGCTTCGGCTGTATTAAGCCAAATCATATGCTTAACTTTTTCTGTCTGTGTCTGTATCTTTCTGTTTTTCTTTTTTTATTATTTTTTTAATGACCGATTTTAAATTTTAGAATGAGATACTGAACAGTTCGTCTTGTGCGAAATTCCCCCGAAAATCACGTCAAACCTGATTGCATGAAGATCACATCTGGGGGGAAACTTAAGTTGCTGTCAACGTTGATTTTTAGGATGATATTCAGTAAAACAAAATAAAAAGAAAGCAAACTCTCAAATCTTATTGTTATATAGTTCTTTAACTGAGGCTCGAAACTGATCTCCCACCCTCTCGCTCTCTCTCTCTATCAATCTATCTCTTTATATATATATATATATATATATATATATATATATATACAAAAAGACAGAGAGAGAGAGAGAGAGAGAGGTGTGGTTCGTTCAAAAAGTTTTCAGCCTTACCAGAATAGAGTCGGTGAGACAAGCCAGTTTTTTAGTACTTTTAACAATGAACCTCTTAACATCGATACATTTGGTTCAACGATGTCCAAGCATTGCAATTCTGTCACGAAAGAAAGTGGCATTCCGATCCTCCAAAACTCCTTCAAAGTACATTCGACCCACCATTGTTTGCAAAATGGTGACAATGCATGTGATTATTTACGAAGCTCTTTGCTTTGATTTGGCACAAGGCCGAATGAACAGGGCACCCAGTGAGACTCGAACTCACTCGTGTAGGTTTGCTAATCTAACTTGCTAACCATTACACCACCAGAGGTGCCTCGGTGTCCATGCTGGTGGGATTTAAGTTTAAGAAACAGGAAGAATTCAGATGGATCTAAGTCCGATGAGAAAGGAGGATGCAATAGCAATTCTCAAACACAGCTGGCTATTTGAACTATTGCAAGCTGAGCAAAGTGAACGGGTGTAGTATTCTGAAGCAAGTTCACATCAACACTCAGCTTCTCTCAGTGTTTTGACTTGATTATTTTCCTTCAGTTGCCTTACTTTGGATGCAGAGTACTGTATATTAATAGATATTTTCACTTCTGCGCAGTCTATTATAAATACGTCTGCAGAATCAAAACAAAAGCCACTTCCTTGCCAACAGATGGTGTCTATTTGAATATTTTCCGGGGGAGAGAAATCAGAGTGCTTCCCCTGTTTGCTTGGTATCTTTGATTCAGGTTTGAAGTAATAAACTTACTTTTCATCTGAAGTAACGAATCTGCGATGTATTTGCATAAGTTTAGTCTGGAAGCGAGACAGAAGTGTCTAAGAAATGTAATATAATGGCTGAAGGATTTCGTTTTATATATCTTGCTTTCAATTTAGTTAGGCTGAGAACCTTTCGCTTCGTGCATAGGTTAGTTAGGTGCAAACATGAGTGCAGGTGTTCACACGCGCGCGGGGAGGATGCGTCATTCACAGATGTCAAAATAAAAACCCCAGATAGGAAATGAAACCAGGAGTTGTGAATGACGTCATGTACCGGAAGCCTGCGCGGAGGATTTGGGGGATTTGAGAAAAGTGAGTGAGTTGAGTTTTAGCGTCCGAGAAAGACGGTTGACTTTCGGGGCTCGCCGAGATCAGACCAGTAGTCTGCGGCGGGATGCCGCGCGTGGTGGTGGGGGTGCAGATGGAAAAGTCAGCATAGAAAGATTGTGTATCACTCTCCTTATGTCAAATTACCTTTAACTCAAAGGTAATAAAATGTTTCGTACCTAAACTAAGAAGTCGTAAGTGTTTTTTTTTTTGTGTTTCGGGATTCCTATATTATCTATATACGAATTATGAACAATCTATGTACATTTCACATATTCATATATGGCTATGTTACAGAAATATCGCCCCTTCTCAGCTTGTGCTTTTGCATGGAAATTCTTGAGTGTCATATTGCAGGTATCTTGCTTATCTCCAAGGTCTCTGTTAAAACAGTGGGGACCAAACCAGATCTGATGTCTATGGATTTAGTTACTGGACAGTAAGACATCTGTCATCTAAAAGCAAATATTCATCAGTGGTTGGAGATTTTGGACAACTTGATCGAGGGTCAACTTCTATGTTGTTCCGCCACGTTTGAACTCTGTCACCTACATTTTAACAATTACATAAAAAAAATGGGAGTCCTCAGCAAGTATACATAGATTTGTTAGGCATCTCGAACGTTTTTAAGAGAATCACTTACACATAAATCAAAGCAGAAATCTGATTTCATTTTTCTAGTTCTATGAAACTGGTAGAATGTCGACACAACGAAAATTGCTCTTTCTTTTGGGTGAGGTTTAGAACTTTTTAAACGACCCACGTGCGTGCGGGCGCGCGCGCACACACACACACACACACACACACACACATATATATATATATTTATATATATATATATATATCACCATTATCAAGTTGAGCTGGTAGCAAGGATTCCTTTGATTATCTCTCTACCCCCTCTCTCTCTCTCTCTTTCTTTATCTATCTGTCCCTATTATATATATATATATATAATATTATATATATATATATATATATATATATATATATCACCATTATCAAGTTGAGCTGGTAGCAAGGATTTCTTTGATTATCTCTCTCCCTCTCTCCCTCTCTTCCTCTCTTTCTTTATCGATCTGTCCCTATTAGCCATTTTTCTTGGCAGGTTTCTCTAGACTGTATCCAGTGTCCACATAGAGCTGATTTAAGGCCTCTTTGCTTTACTAACTCTTGTGTGTCAATGTGTCAGGAATCCACCAAAAAAAAAAAGAAACTTTCCTTATGAGTTCCTCCCTTCTTCTCCAATACAGCCCAGCATGTTTTGTTCGTATTTGATGGTTTTTCAAATATAAGACAAGTGGTTGTACACCTGCTGCTTTGTGTGGTAGTGCTTCAAAGTAGCATACAATATCCATGTGATGTTCTCATCTAGCTTTTTCTCCAAACGTTTCTAGTTAAGGTGGTGCATCCATACAGGAGTACTGACATTGCTACATCTTGGAAAAACTCCTGCTTTGTCTTATCAGAGTGATTACATCTCTGTATTATCAATAACACACATTTCCTTTCTTATGGAGATGTTGAGATAACTTTTTTATAGTTTTGTTGTGATCCCGGAAAGGGTCACAAATGAAAACACAAACACGGATATTAGATAGCAGATTATATTACGCAAGAAAGATAGAGTTACATAGAAAAGGTAAGAAGTCTCGTACTGTTCGTATATAAAATCTCTAGTACTAATAACGGTGAGAAGAGTCCATTATGGTAAGATGGGTAAGGCTCCCATAACACCCATCCCAATGCCTTTTACTTCGTAAAAGTGCTATTAATATTTTTTTCTTTTTGGGTCGATCATCAACGGGTCGGTGAATTTCCTTTTTCTCCCTGACCGACGTATTTCAGGTGTTGGTTGGGGAGAATCTAAATCGAACATGTCGAAAATGGTGTTTATTGGCTCTTCTTCTGTTTGTAGTACGTCGTTGGAATCATTCAAATGTTGATTCTGTAACAGGTTCTGGTGTCTCTTATGTGTGTATTTGGGTCCTTCTACAGTGTACACCATATCACCAATTCTTTTTTAATTATTCCACTTTCCCAAAAGGATGTGTTATTTCGATATCTTTTAAAGTAATTTTTTTCTCTCGAGTTGGACCTTTTTTAGGCGCTAATGTGGTTTTCGTAGCTTATTTTGTTTCGAGAGTAGCTTATCGAAAACGCATCTTATCTTTCTAGCAAACATCGTCTCGGCTGGTGAAACAGCCAGTGGTGTATTGGGATTGGGTGTGATTCTGTATACCTGCAGAAATTGCTTTAGTGCCTTGTCCATCGGGGTACCTGATGCTTTTTTTGAGTGCTCACTTTAATGTGTCTACAAAACGTTCAGCCTGGCCGTTTGATCTTTGGTGATATTGCGGTGTGGTTATGTGCTTTATTTGGAAGATTTCGCAGAACTCCTTGATTTCGACTGATGTGAATTGGCTACCGTTGTCGCTGTCCTCACAATCTACAACACTGAACCGCGCAAACAGTTCATGTAGGAACCAAAGAGTTGTCTCCGTTGTAGGTCTTCTGCATCTGAGAACCTCAGACCATTTAGAGTAACTATCCACTACAATTAGGTAGTAGAAATCTTTCAGGGGACCCGCAAAATTAGCATGTATCCTCGACCAAGATTGTTCTGTTTTTGGCCAAGTAGTGGGGGGTGCTTTTGCCGCTAAGGCACAGCCTTTAGATTTTTCGATCGTATCCCTAATGTCATTATCCATTTTCAGCCAATAAACATAGCTTCTCATGAGACTCATCATTCTATTTATTCCAGGGTGTCCCGTGTGGAAATCTATTAAAATTCTGTTTTGCAATTTCTTTGGTGTTACGACCCTTTCACTATATAGGAGGACGTTGTCACAGTAAAAATACTCCTGGTACTTTTTCGTTTTTTGCTGAAATTTTCTGTTTAATATTGGTAATAAAGTTGTCGTTCATTGCTTCGCTTTTTATCTCGAGTAGCGTCACAGGCAGTTCTTTGATGGCGTTGGCTATCATGTTTTTAATTTCATAGTCTGTTCGTAAGGCTACTATTATTGTGTCCTCGAAGGGTTCACTATACTTCGGTACAAACCTTAATAGTCCATCTGCGTGGCTAATCTGTTTTGACGGGAGGTATTCAATTTTAAAATTGTAGTTCAGTAAAATCGTTCCCCATCTTAGTAGCCTATAGGCAGTATAAATTGGTAGACCCTTTTTTGATCCGAAAATAGTTATTAGGGGCTTGTGGTCTGTTTGTGGAGTAAAGAATCTGCCATGCAAGTATCGGTGAAATTTTGTCACTGCAAATATTATTCCCAAGGCCTCCTTTTCCATCTGGAAACAATGCTTTTCTGCTGGAAGAAGGGTTCAAGATGCGTGGGCTATTGGCTTTTTTGTCCCATCGGGCATTTTATGTAGGATACACGCACCAACCCCATATGAGCTGGCATCGCTTGCGACAATAATATCCAGTTTTGCGTCAAAGTGCGTGAGAGAAAGATCAGATGTTGATACCTTTTTAATTTGGTCAAATGCTGTTAGACATTCGGGCGTCCATCTCCACTTTTTATCTTTTTTAGTAGTTCGTTTAGTGGAGCGCGGAGATCGTGCAAATTTTTTATGAAACTTTGGTAGTAGTTTGCAAGTCCAAGGAAGCTCTGAAATGTCGTCACATTATCAGGGGAGGGCATATTCTTGATAGCTGTAGCCCTTTCTGGGTCAGGACGTCTCCCGTCTTTGTCAATGATATGTCCCAGATATTTGATTTTGTTCATACAGAAATCGCATTTTACTTCCTTTACCTTGAACCCAAATTTCCGTATTTGTGCGAAAACCTTGTTTAGATGTTCTCTGTGTAGCTCTTTCGTTTGACTACTAATTACAATATCATCAAGATAAGTGAAAGTGAAGTTAAAGCCGCCTAGCATGGTGTCCATCATCTGTTGGAAGATCTCCAATTTTGTAAGTTTATTATTGATAAATCAGAGCCAGTCTAACTGAAATCTTATGACTTATTTAGCACGTTGACTGTTATGTATTTACGAACGACTTTGTCTGTCTTGTCCTCGTTTTTTGTATGACTGACTCTGTTTTTAATTTTCTATTTCTACACTATGAGCCTTTATGTCCGAATTTATCGCAGTTTTGACATTTTTTTTGTACGGTAAGGACAGTTCTTCACCCAATGTAATTTTCCACGGCGGTAGCAAGCGCTATGTGTTTTTTTTTTTTTTTTTTTTTTTTGGTTGACACTGCCTGTATTGAAATTTTGGGTAATCATATTTTTTCTCTCTTTTACCGGAGAGTATGATTGGGATCTATGCTTGACTTTCCTTACGTAAGCAACACCAGACTCCACGATATTTTCTGAGTCTTTTATGACACTCACTATCCTCTGACAATCTTCACTCAATTTTTGAAGAGTGAGATCGGGTTCGTTCTCTAATTTCGACAAAAGTCTGGGTCTGATTTTCGCGTCTTTTGCCGACACTTGGCCTAGTGCGAATATCAGACATTTGAAGTTATCCGTTGACAATTCGCCTAGTCTAAAATCGTCGCAGTTTTTATTGACGACCGAGGCAAACCCTAAATAATCATCACTGTCCTCTTTTGTTAAGTTGAGACATTTCCATCTTTTGTGGAATAGAAACGTTTTGGAGCTGAATAATTCTGACAGTAATTTAACTGTTTCTAAAAAGCCAAGTTCGCAAGTTCTTTTTTTTTTTGGTAAGATATAATCTACGAATGTGTTGTGTTACACAGTTCCTAGGTTTCGTAGAAGTAGCCTGACTTTTTTTGGATCAGTCCAATCTTTATATCTTCTGTAATATGCCTCAAAAGTCTTATCCTCATCTGGTGCGTAGGAAAATGTTTCGAATGCGTTCCACATAGCATTTTGAGTGAAAATAGTAGTACTATCTGTAGGCTGGTTATTACGTAGATTCTTTCTTCGTTTTCTTCCTGAAGTTGTTGTTGTTTTTCCTCGTTTTTTAAGATTCTTTCTTTTTTTTCTTTCTGAAGTTGAAGGAGTTTTTCCTCATTTTTTTATTGAGACTCCATGTGGAACTTTATCATTTGTGTAAACATTTCTTTAAGGTCTTCCATTTTTTTTCTTGGAGGGGGAAGTTTGTTTTGTTTTTTTCTTCGGTAAATATCCCCAGAAATCAAGAATAATTACTGTGTGTGTGTGTGTGTTTTAGGTACAACACAAACTGTAAGCGCCGAATTAAACTTTTCTCTCCGAAGTGAAAAGAAAGAAAAATATGAAAATCCCGTTTTGATTACGTGACAATCTTACTGACAGATTTTTTTTTTAAATATTCGCTATCCGACACACTCCGTCGTTTGTACAATTTGATACTTTGTAGTTGTTAAACAAAAATCTTGTTCGGTTCGTTGTATGCTGGAACATTGTTGTAGATTCTTTAACAACTTATAGTTAGATATCTCTTTGTTGTTGCTATGAATCTTCGCCAGGATGTTGTGCGATTAACCCCTTTTGCTCGTTGGAAAGTCCCTTTGTTCTTTCGAGTTCCTCGTCGCCAGTATGTTGTGGCCCCGGAAAGGGTCACTAATGAAAACACAAACACGGATATTAGATAACATATTATATTACACAAGAAAGATAGAGTTACATAAAAAAGGTAAGAAGTCTCGTACTGTTCGTATAACACCAATAGTGATCTGTCCTCTGGTAGCGAAATCTCTAGTACTAATAACGGTAGGAAAAGAGTCCATTATGGTAAGATGGGTATGGCTCACACAACAAGTTTAGCTATTGCAACCGAGATATTTGAAATGTTCTTCAAATACTACCACTGTGGTTGTTCTACAAGGGTCACTTTGGCATTAAGTCACCCACAAAGTTTGATATGCCATGAAACGAAGAAGCTAAGATCAGATCAGAAGAGTGAAGAGTACCTGTTCATTGTTATTACTCCCATGTCCACTTAAACCTGGAATGGTTATATATATTAGGGTCTAACATGTGTATTCAGTAGATCCTTTTAAAATTATCTATATTTAATAGGAGTACAGGGTTCTATATAGCTGTAAATTATTTGCATTAAGAATAGTTACTTGACGCTATGACTATCTATCAAGGATTATATTTAATTACTTTAAAAACCATATGTCTGTGTGCAAGCAAATTACTATATTGAATAGAAATAATCAATTTGAAGCAAAAAATTATTAGTATTAAATAAGAATACTTGAAACTATACGACTGATTGGTTTACTTTGGTTTGGTTTTATGGCGCATTTAGGTCATCAAATTCTTCTTAAACATACGATTTAGTTTAGTTCCGTTTTGTGGCATATCAACCATTGTTGGTTATTTAATGCCAAATCCTCTTTATACATATGTATTGAAATATATATTTTGTGGTTTGGTTGGGTTTTATGGGATATCAACCATTGGAGGTTTTTTAATGTCAAGTCCTCTTTATATATATATATATATAATATGAAGGATTTGGTTGGTTAGGTTTTATGGCATATCAACCATTGTAGGTTATTTAAAGTTAATTCCTCTTTATACATATATATCAAAATATATATTATGTGGTTTGGTTGGGTTTTAAGTCACATCAACCATTGTTTGTTATTTAATGCCAAATCTTCTTTATGCATATATCTTAAATATATAATTTGTTTGGTTGGGTTTTATGGTATATCAACCATTTTCGGTAATTTAATGCCAAATCCTCTTTATACATATATTTAAAAACATATGATTTGGTTTGGTTGGTTTTTATGGCATGTCAACCATTAGAGGATTCTTTCCACATTAAATAATGTGGAAAGAATCCTTACTTATTTTATGGCATGTCAACCATTAGAGGATTCTTTCCACATTAAATAATGTGGAAAGAATCCTTACTTATTTAAAACACATTAACTCTATTTTACCTGAGTTAACTTCCAATCCAATCCATCTCTCTTCCTTGTCGAGGCTATTCAACAGATTTTCAGCTTGGGTGGGTGTATTTGCAAGAAGTGCAAGATGATGTACGCAGTCTACATCTATAATTGTTTCCGTTGGATATCTTCTGTTTCTCGTCCTTTTTTTAGTCTGATGTGTTGACTTTTGTAGCTCGTAGTCTTGGCTGATTATAAATATACATGGAGTTAATATATCTCTTTTCAACATTTTGTAAAGTTTTGTACCATCATCGGATGAGTGAACAATCGGTTTCGTGTTTTTGCAGAACATAATTACATCGGTAACAGTTTAATTGGGGAGACCATATGCAATTAGTATTTGCACCATATTTCTTCCGAGTATGGAATCTAATGCCTTGGGTAAAAAAAAACAGAAAAATGTTGCCAAGATCTTCTGAAAGAACACCAACGATATTTCGATGAATAAACAGAATTTGAGAAGTTGTGAACTGATTTCTTCGAACCAGTCAAAAGTATTTGCTTACCCTAAAAAATGTTCATTCTTATCCTAAAAGATTTATTTTTAATGAAACAAGTGCCACAAAGGTTTTATTTATTATACTAAATAAATGTCTTCCTGAGTCACATTAAGTACAAATTAAAACGCAAAAAACCTCACAAAACTCTTCTTAAATTTTTGATTCATCTAAATGGCTCATTTTGGCAGCTAAAACTGCTTCGCAGATTCTCGGAATTCTTTACACCAAAGACTGGAGTGAAACTGAAGGTAGTTCTCGGTAGCTTTCCTTTCAGACTGGCCAGAGGTGTGCTGCACTTGTTCGTTGTCTCGCTCTAAACTTTTCGCTTCTGGAGATCTAACAAGTGCGAAGTACACTTTTATTGCCTTTATTCCTTGGTCTACTCTGACCCGGAGTGATAGTACCTGTTACGTTTCCATTTGTTTGTAAAATGGATCTGTTCCAAAATTATTCGAACTAGATAGAAATACTTAAAATTATACATTCGTATTAAACTAATTGGCATGAGATATGCATGGTTTATAACGTTTAACTTTGGAAAAACTCGTAAGAAATAACTGGGGGTATCCTCGTCATGTAGTGGTTAAAGCAATGGACTGCGGAATCGTAGTAAGCGAGTTCGAAATCAAGTCGTCCTATTACGTTCACTTTCGGGCAAATACTCTTTGGAGAGGTATGAACCTCCTTATCCTATCATCTATGGTTTGAATAGTATCACTAGTGTTCTTTTAGAAGGACGTCTTTGGCTTTAAATAAAATACAAAAGTTGATATCCCATTAAATAAAGAAACCAAACCAAACCAAGAGATGACTACATAAAACATGAACGTAAAATATACGTGGCATCCTAGCCAGTAGTAAAAAAAAACTGCATAAGGTATTGACATAACATTAAAATAGTGTATAAATCATTATTATTACACAGGAGTACTTGATTCCATATAATTGATATTAGGTATATTTATTTGAAACTATGATTGTGTCATAGGCCGAATTCCTGCTGCATAGTCTGGAGCAGGCAGCAAATGTCATTGATTTCCATGTGAATGCAGACAAAACGGAGTACGTGTGGTTTAATCAAAAGGGAGATAACTCCAACTACCACTGTAGGGATCCATTACATGTACGCTGACAAAACATACAGAGAAAAGGCTAGACGGGGAACTGCACAAGAATAATACGAGTTATATTGAAAAAATCCTGGAAGCACCACCCATGAAAACACAGCTCTACGGTTACCTACCTCCCATCTCAAAAATGATCCAAATTAAACGGACAAGACACGCTGGACACTGCAGGAGAAGTAAGGACGAACTTATAAGCGACGTTCTCCAATGGACCCCTTCACATGAACTTGCAAGTGTTGGATGACCATCTAGAACTTATCTACAACAGTTCTGTGCGGACACTGGATGTAGTATACCTGACATGGCCGAAACGATGGATGATAGAGGCGAATGGCAAGAGAAAGTTAAGAAAATCCATGCTAGAAGCACGACATGAAGATGAAATTGTGACTTATGATTTCATCTTTGCTTCTGCTGCAATGTCCTGAATGTGTTGTTCGTCTTTTTTGGGTGGTTTTAGAGAAAGGAGGTAAGTTGTCGTACAGCTGTGTTTTCGTGGGGTGTTGCTTCTGGGATTTTTTTCAATATAACTCATAGTATTCTTGTGCAGTTGTCCAGCCTTTTCTCAATACGTTTTGTCAGCGTCAATATAGTGCATCACTACAGTAGTATTGACACAACCACCGATGCACCCCATCAGATGAATGAGCCAGTATTGGCTGACCAACAAGAACTTACTTAAATCAGCTCTGTGCGGACACAGGATGTTGTCTGGTAGCGATGGATGAGAGGGATGAATGGAGATAGGTAGATAGATATATAGATTCAGGGAAATCCGTGACCCCAGGATGATAATGATGAATATATACTAAGGATTATTATTACTTGATAATAATGAATATTTATTAAGGATTATTATTATTACTTGATAATGATGAATATATATTAAGGATTATTATTATTATTACTTGATAATGATGAATATATATTAAGGATTATTATTATTACTTGATAATGATGAATATATATTAAGGATTATTATTATTACTTCATAATGATGAATATATATTAGGGATTATTATTATTATTACTTGATAATGATGAATATATATCAAGGATTATTATTATTACTTGATAATGATGAATATATATTAGTGATTACTATTATTATTACTTGATAATGATGAATATATATTAAGGATTATCATTATTACTTGATAATGATGAATATATATTAGGGATTATTATTATTACTTGATATGATGAATATATATTAGGGATTATTATTATTATTACTTGATAATGATGAATATATATTAAGGATTATTATTATTACTTAAGAATGATGAATATATATTAAGGATTATTATTATTATTACTTGATAATGATGAATATATATTAAGGATTATTATTATTACTTGATAATGATGAATATATATTAAGGATTATTATTATTACTTGATAATGATGAATATATATTAAGGATTATTATTATTACTTGATAATGATGAATATATATTAGGGATTATTATTATTATTACTTGATAATGATGAATATATATTAAGGATTATTATTATTACTTGATAATGATGAATATATATTAAGGATTATTATTATTACTTGATAATGATGAATATAAATTAAGGATTATTATTATTACTTGATAATGATGAATATATATTAGGGATTATTATTATTATTACTTGATAATGATGAATATATATTAAGGATTATTATTATTACTTGATAATGATGAATATATATTAGGGATTACTATTATTATTACTTGATAATGATGAATATATATTAGGGATTATTATTATTATTACTTGATAATGATGAATATATATTAGGGATTATTATTATTACTTGATAATGATGAATATATATTAGGGATTATTATTTTTATTACTTGATAATGATGAATATATATTAAGGATTATTATTATTACTTAAGAATGATGAATATATAATAGGGTTTATTATTATTATTACTTGATAATGATGAATATATATTAAGGATTATTATTATTATTACTTAATAATGATGAATATATATTAGGGATTATTATTATTATTACTTGATAATGATGAATATATATTAGGGATTATTATTATTATTACTTGATAATGATGAATATATATTAGGGATTATTATTATTATTACTTGATAATGATGAATATATATTAGGGATTATTATTATTATTACTTGATAATGATGAATATATATTAGGGATTATTATTATTATTACTTGATAATGATGAATATATATTAGGGATTATTATTATTATTACTTGATAATGATGAATATATATTAGGGTTTATTATTATTATTACTTGATAATGATGAATATATATTAAGGATTATTATGATTACATGATAATGATGAATATATATTAAGGATTATTATTATTACTTGATAATGATGAATATATATTAGGGATTATTATTATTATTACTTGATAATGATGAATATTTATTAAGGATTATTATTATTACTTGATAATGATGAATATATATTAGGGATTATTATTATTATTACTTGATAATGATGAATATATATTAAGGATTATTATTATTACTTGATAATGATGAATATATATTAAGGATTATTATTATTACTTGATAATGATGAATATATATTAAGGATTATTATTATTACTTGATAATGATGAATATATATTAGGGATTATTATTATTATTACTTGATAATGATGAATATATATTAAGGATTATTATTATTACTTGATAATGATGAATATATATTAGGGATTATTATTTTTATTACTTGATAATGATGAATATATATTAAGGATTATTATTATTACTTAAGAATGATGAATATATATTAGGGTTTATTATTATTATTACTTGATAATGATGAATATATATTAAGGATTATTATGATTACATGATAATGATGAATATATATTATGGATTATTATTATTATTACTTGATAATGATGAATATATATTAGGGATTATTATTATTATTACTTGATAATGATGAATATATATTAGGGATTATTATTATTACTTGATAATGATGAATATATATTAGGGATTATTATTTTTATTACTTGATAATGATGAATATATATTAAGAATTATTATTATTACTTAAGAATGATGAATATATATTAGGGTTTATTATTATTATTACTTGATAATGATGAATATATATTAAGGATTATTATGATTACATGATAATGATGAATATATATTAAGGATTATTATTATTACTTGATAATGATGAATATATATTAGGGATTATTATTATTATTACTTGATAATGATGAATATTTATTAAGGATTATTATTATTACTTGATAATGATGAATATATATTAGGGATTATTATTATTATTACTTGATAATGATTAATATATATTAAGGATTATTATTATTACTTGATAATGATGAATATATATTAAGGATTATTATTATTACTTGATAATGATGAATATATATTAAGGATTATTATTATTACTTGATAATGATGAATATATATAAAGGATTATTATTATTACTTTATAATGATGAATATATATTAGGGATTATTATAATTATTACGTGATAATGATGAATTAATACTAAGGATTATTATTATTATTACTTGATAATGATGAATATATACTAAGGATTACTATTATTACTATGCATCATATCAAAATGTGCAAACAAATGATCATGATTAAATGGAAATAATTACTTGAAACTATATAATTGTCTATAATTATTAGCCTTAGATAAGAATACTTGAAACTCTACCATGATGTGCAGATAATTTGTTTAAGATAGTGATACTTTATATCATATAACTGTGTACAGAAACACTCTTAAGAAGCGGCTACACAATATAGGTAAGTATGAAAGTACAATGAATGCGATTACCAATAATCAAGGCATGACATAATCCTGGATAGGTTGACGTTCCATTAAAAATAATCAATCAATTAATTAATCATGTATAATTGTTTATAGATTATTAGTATTAGATAAGAATTATAGATATTGTATAGCTATATGCAGACACTCTTTCAAAACATCAACACGAATAAATCAAATTTCGGCATTAGATAACCCATAAGGAGTTTACATGCAATTAAACCAGAAAATCTAGTCAAACTGATTATAAATGAAAAACATATAATACTCTTGGCTTTGAAGTATCAATCAATAAAACTATTTTACAGCAGATGTTCGATTCAGAAAACTTATATAAGATTTTTTTTCACGACAGATAGGACGCTAAGGCAAAAAATAGCGGTTATTTCAGCAGGGAGTGTACAGGAAATACAGATAATTTATTATATGAAAAGTTAAACAGTAGCAATAGGAAGGGCCTTATTTAGTAAAAATGGTAAATTATGAGTCACTTTACAGAAAAAATATGTGCCTTTTACATGTTGTTAAATATGCTGTCTTTTTTAAAAACTTTGTTTTGTTACTTTTAAAATCCTTCATTTCAAAGACGTATAATTAATATCAGTGGGTTGCTAATTTCATTCCTCTGCTAATTAGAGTGTTAATGAACAGGAACACAGTTATGTAGGGTTTGAACCGGGTGGACGTTACTTAAACGAGATTTCAGCACCCTCTCGTTTGACGTAGAATAGTAGGGACACGAAACGAATTGCTCTTTCTGTCCTGAAATTTTTCTATCTTAAATGCATCCAAACTTTGCAAGAATTAAAATTCAATAATCACATCATTAGCCAGATTCTAAATTTAGATGCAATGATTTTTTAAGACATTTGCAGACGAAGAGGAAATGTTGTTAAATGAATTGAGAACCAAAAGAACAAAAAAAAAAACAAAAAACAAAACAAAACAAACAAAAAAAAAGAACAAGAAGAAAAGAAATGAAAAGAAAGAAAAATAAATGAATAATATTGCAGGGATTTGTGGAGGGATGAGAATTTATTCAAATCAGAGTTTTGCGAAAAGATACAAAAATTTTAAAAGTTGATTCTTAATTTTAGTTGAAATTAAAATTGAAGTTTATTACATGACTGTGAAAAAGTTATTAAATTAAATAAAAAATTATTTATAAACAATCTTTCAAAATAAAATAAAAAAACAATTAATTAATTAAAACAGAAATAAGAAAGAGAAAGGTGAAACGTAGAAAATGGTAATCAGCTTTGATGTGAAAGAAAGAAAGAAAGAAAGAAAGAAAGAAAGAAAGAAAGAAGCGATGAAGGATTCATAGACAATGGTTATCGTAAAACAGAAAAGAAAGAAAGAAAGAAAGAAAGAAAGAAAGAAAGAAAGAAAGAAGCGATGAAGGAATCATAAACAATGGTTATCGTAAAACAGAAAGAAAGAAAGAAAGAAAGAAGAGATGAAGGAATCATAAATAATGGCTATCGTAAAACAGAAAAGAAAGAAAGAAAGAAAGAAAGAAAGAAAGAAGCGATGAAGGAATCATAAACAATGGTTATCGTAAAACAGAAAAGAAAGAAAGAAAGAAGCGATGAAGGAATCATTAACAATGATTATCGTAAAACAGAAAAGAAAGAAATAAAGAAAGAAAGAAGCGATGAAGGAATCATAAACAATGGTTATCGCAAAACAGAAAAGAAAAAAAGAAAGAAAGAAAGAAAGAAAGAAGCGATGAAGGAATCATTAACAATGATTATCGTAAAACAGAAAAGAAAGAAAGAAAGAAAGAAAGAAAGAAAGAAAGAAAGAAAAAAGCGATGAAGGAATCATAAACAAAAATTATCGTAAACCAGAAAAGAAAGAATGAAAGAAACGATGAAGGATTCATCGACAATGGTTATCGCAAAATAGAAAGAAAGAAAGAAAGAAGCGATGAAGCAATCATAGACAATGGTTATCGTAAAACAGAAAGAAAGAAAGAAAGAAAGAAAGAAGCGATGAAGGAATCATAGACAATGGTTATCGTAAAGCAGAAAGCAAGAAAGAAAGAAAGAAAGAAAGAAAGAAAGAAGCGATGAAGAAATCATAAATAATGGCTATCGTAAAACAGAAAAGAAAGAAAGAAAGACAGAAGCGATGAAGGATTCATAGACAATGGTTATCGTAAAACAGAAAAGAAAGAAAGAAAGAAAGAAAGAAAGAAAAAATCGATGAAGGAATCATTAACAAAAATTTTTGTAAAACAGAAAAGAAAAAAGAAAGAAACGATGAAGGATTCATCGACAATGGTTATCGTAAAACAGAAAGAAAGAAAGAAAGAAAGAAAGAAAAAAGCGATGAAGGATTCATCGACAATCGTTATCTTAAAACAGAAAGAAAGAAAGAAAGAAAGAAAGAAAGAAAGAAAGAAGCGATGAAGGAATCATTGACAATGGTTATCGTAAAACAGAAAGAAAGAAAGAAAGAAGCGATGAAGGAATCATAAATAATGGCTATCGTAAAACAGAAAAGAAAGAAAGAAAGAAAGAAAGAAAGAAAGAAGCGATGAAGGATTCATAGATAATAGTTATCGTAAAACAGAAAAGAAAGAAAGAAAGAAGCAATGAAGGAATCATAAATAATGGTTATCGTAAAACAGAAAAGAAAAAAAGAAAGAAAGAAAAAAAAAACGCTCAGAATGAATTACAAAAATAAATAATAAAAGAAATGATTAATGAATTGCAAAGCAATGAATTTTATAAAGAAAGAAAAAGTAGGTAACTTTAAAAATGCAAATAAAAAATAATGGAAAAAGACAGTACGAGAAGAAAATGTCTACAAATAGTAATTATGAAAAGAAAGAAAGAAAGAAAGGAAGAAAGACAGAAAGAAAGAAAGGATAAAATAAACAAATAATTAGCAAAGAAAAGCAGAGAGAAAACGAGAGAAAAAAAGAAAGTGATGGAAAAAATATTTGTAATGAATAAGAAGAAAAAAGATTGAAAAAAAAAGATGAAACATATGAAAAATCCAAATAAAAATAAGTCAAGAAAAATATAGAAGCAAGAAAGAAAGAAAGAAGGAACAGAAACGAAGAAAATAGAGAAAAAGACGAAAATGGCGAAGAAAATAGAAAGGAAAGTAAACGTCAAAGGAAATAAGAAGAGAGAAAGAATGAAGAAAATAGAAAGAAAGAAACAAGCAAATAAATAGATAAGCAAAAAATAGAAATAAAGAAAATAGGAAGGAAATGAAGAAAATAGACGGAAATAATAGAAAGAAAGAAAATTAACCGAAGAAAGAAAGAAAGAAAGAAAGAAATGATAAAACGAAAGAAATGACGAAAAAATAGAAAGAAAGAAATAAATAAAGAAAGAAAGAAAGAAAGAAAGTGTAGGGGAATATAAAGAATATTTTTCAGTAAAGAAACAAACTTTTATTTTCAATACTAAAAAAAAAAAAAAGGGAAAAAATGATTGAGAATTGATTTTGAAAGGGAATTTTTTCTCGCCATCCCCAACCCTGATTGCCAAAATAGTGTCCAAATAATGAAAAAGTTTTCTCTTTTTTTTTAAAAAAATTCTGTCGCTGTCGGTTATATGGAGCAATTAAAACTTTGACGAAACAGATAGTTTTTTAGGTACACTTAACAAAAAAAATGTTTTTATGACATAAGGAATTATTAAGGAACTGTAATCTCATCTGAATGAAATCAGGTCATTATTTTGCGGAAGATGAATAATTATTTTTCGTATTTGTTAATCGATTGACTAAGCGAGTAAGTGCTTCTTAAAAAGATGAGATAATCTAACAGCGGCATACCGGTTTCGATCTGAAGTTAAGATGTAAGCGTTGATTGTGGATCATTACAGGAAGTGCATTTAGACGAATAACTTCTCTCACTCTGAGATAATACATAACCAGACACACGCACACACGCACACACACACAAACAAACAAATGCAAATCCACACACACACACATAAACATATACACACAAATACAGCACAGCCCAGTCGTCTTGGACCCTAAGACCCACCTCCGAACGAGTGTCTTGATATGACATTAAACTCTAACTGATGGGGACGTTTCAGCCCTGGAAATCTAGTGAATATGGACTACCCCTTCATTGCCTTTACTCCCAGGTCCCCTGTTACCGGGCTTGGTAGTGTCTAATAGAGTCCGATCTCTAGATCAAATAGAACGGCTTGACTATTTTATTGTGTGCAAACAAGTGACTGAGGTTGAATTGAATTGTAAGTGTTACATAGCAATACTTGGAACTATTTAACAGAGTGTAAGTGAATGATTAGTGTTAAATAGAATTATTAGTGTTGAATAATAATACTTGAAACCATTTAAATGTGTGCAAAACTTGAATTATTGGTATAACAGCAAAACATGGAACCGTTTGAGTGAAGAGTGCTGAACTTTTTAGTGCTAAATAGTAATACTTGTATCCACTTCACTGAGTGAAAAGAAATGATTAATATAAAATAGAATTATTTGTGTTAGATTGAAATAATTTAAACAAATTTAGCTGATTGCAAACAAAAGCAATACTTAATTGTGTGCGAACGTATTAGCTCTAAACTTTTTTAGAAATGAAATTATG
Source organism: Sepioteuthis lessoniana (assembly GCA_963585895.1). Lineage (NCBI taxonomy): Eukaryota > Metazoa > Mollusca > Cephalopoda > Myopsida > Loliginidae > Sepioteuthis > Sepioteuthis lessoniana. Next base: position 77,036 of record CAUZXS010002491.1, on the reverse strand, counting down.
TAAAATCTATTCATTTACAGATATATATATATATATATATATATATATGTGTGTGTGTGTGTGTGTGTGTGTGTGTCTGTGTGTGCGTGTGCGTGTGTTTGTGTGTCTATTTAACTGTGTGCAAATAAATTATTGTTTTAGGACTAGGACTGGTGTGTGTTTATTTTCCTGAAGAGTTGTTTTGACTTCAATTAAAACATGGAAATAAATAAAATAAATAAAATGTTAGTTTTGGGCTGTTATTAGGTCGGAGCTACTCATTATTTGAGGGCTACAGGCAAAAAAATCAGCTCGCCTTGACGAGTTCAATTCCAGCACGTGGTTGCTTGCATTTCTCACAGCGGTAATTCCTTTTGATAAAGGTATGAAAGTATTTTCCCTCTAGCTATGGACAAATGAAGGAAAGCAGATTGGGTTCTCTAACCCTCATGCAGTGACTGGTCTAGTAGAAAAATTCTGATTCCAACCAGACGGATTTGGTGTTGTTTATGGAATATAAACTCTTGTAGGTTATTTATTGCCAAATTCTCTTTATATATGATATGAATAAATATATATATTTATGCATATAAGGAAACACGTTAGTTGGGTCGTACCCATCTGCAGATAGGATCGATTTGGTTTTATGGCATATCAAGAATCATAGGTTATTTATTGCCAAATCTTGATTTGTAAACCATTTTGTTGATAATATTTTTTAACCGAGTCTGAGCTCATTTTTTGTATACAGTTAAATGGTTTCAATCAATGCTATCTAAAGCGAATAATTCTATTTACAATTAATCATTTGTTTGACCATAGTTGAATGATTTCAAATAATGATATGCATAACTAGCAATTCAATTAATCATCAATCCTTTTTTACGCACAATTAAGTAATCAAGCCGTTCTATTCCAAACAATTCAATTTAGCATTACTCATTTGTTTGCAAATTTTAAATATCTAACAGTTCTATTTGACCTATAGATCGGACCCTGTCTGGTGGTACCAATCCAAGACTGAGTGGAATAAGGAGCAATGGCGGTGAAGGGGTACTCTGCATTCCTTAAAGTTCCAGTATTATTGAAACCTCGCTATCAGATTGCTTCGTGTTATATCCACGACACTCTTTGGTGGGGATCTTACCCCTCTGCTAAGAAGCAGTCGGTGTATTCTCCAGCCCCATCTGACTGGACAACATTCTGCAGAAGTGCCGTCGGGGTATTCTGAAATTCCGTCTTATTTTATCAGAGATTTCTATATGATCGATAGTTCCCAGGGAAAAGGTATAAAACATTTTCATATTTTTCCATATGTAAATAGCAGGCCAGATTACTTTTTACACTTGGTAATGTGCTGTAATCAAACAAAAGGTTACTGATTGAGAAATAACCAAAAATAATGTTGGAAATGAAATGGAAATCTTTATAACATTAATAAAATATGATTCTTACCAGCGGCGTGAAGAAGATAACCTTTGCTAGTGATGACTACTTAGTATATTTTCGCTATTAAGCACGCGCCCCACCAAATGGGCGAGGACGGAAGAAGGCCTTTTTTAAGGTAGGTTCTGGTGCATGGCCGTAGCCCAGATACCCCCGGTGGCTGCAGAAATGCGTCGGGACCCGTCGGCATTTGCCTAAAAAGTGGCTCCTAAGGCGCCTAGCGATAAACCTAGCCCTCCGAGACAGCTCCTTGAGACTCGAGGAGGGTCGGCCACGTGACGTAAATGCTGGGCCTCCCCGGCACCCACGTCAGACAGTCACGACGTAGTGAAACAACACCGCCAAAGTAATTTACGATAATTTCACCCCTCACAATAGTGTCCGACGTATTTATGAGGAACGTTAATGTTCATAGGTATGATATATAACATAAGAAAAACGTTAAGAAGAAAGTTTGAATTAAAAAACGAAGGGCAAACAACTCCATTCTATGGAAAACAAAGCGCCCACTCCTTCGTGAAGTGTAAAACGTTATCTCTTTCAAGATGTGGCAGTGTCAGTACTACTGAACTGACCCACCACTTGATCTTTACCGAAACGCATCGAGAAAAAAGCTTGATTGGGAACTAAACAAGGATGCTACGTGTTTTTTTGTATAAATACAGGAAGCCATGACTAACAAAACAGCAGCTATACTGTTACTAACCTACAATTTCACAAACCATTTGATTAAAGACAAACAATACATTCTGGGTCCAACTGGTGACGTATGGACAAACTCATAAGTGATGCTTTTCTATGGACCCACCAGTATTCGCCGTCCAGTAAGGATTTACATACATAAACTCAGTGCTGACGCTGGATGCATATATAACCTATCAGGAATGGTTGATGATTGAGACTGATGACGAGGGATATATATATATATAGAGAGAGAGAGAGAGAGAGAGAGATAGATAGATAGAGATAGAGAGAGAGAGAGAGAGAGAGAGTAAGGCAGACTGGGTTCTTTAGCCTTAGTTATACAACCAGTCTAGGCGAAAGAAAACTTGTGAATTCCGCTTAAAAATTGACCATTTGTCACATCCTGTCCGCATGATGGGGTTGGTAAATATATATAGAGAGAGACAGAGAAAGAGATATAGTGTTAGGAAACTTAATTCTATAAACACGGTTTGATGATAATGATGACGATGATGATGATAAACATTTTCTGAACGGGGTTTGTGAATCCTATTTTCTAAGACGATAACCATGTCTCTATACGCACCCCCTGTAAGAGGAGGTTGAACTATATAAAGATAATTGTTCTAATCCTTTCCCTAACAATTATACTTTATTTAATCGTTTATTTGCAATATATAATGAAAGATTTTTTAAAAATTATATACTTTTTAAACGAAAATGTTGGTTGGGATTTTATAATTAAATAAATGAAAAAATATTTGGTAGACGGCTGTATTTTATGAAATAACAGTAGATTCTTTAATGCAAAATCTTGTTTATATATATATATATATATATATATATATATATATATATATATATATATTATGGTTTGTAAACGAAGAGTTCATTGGTAACTTTATTCTTAAATGAGCCAGCGCTCTGTTGTTTACACACACTTAAATCGTTTTAATTACAACTAACAAAAATAATTTTATTCGTTCTCAGTAAAAATGGTTTAAATGTTGATAGTTTAGGTTTTATTGCATATCAACTTTTATTGATTATTGAAAGCTCCATCTGGTTTTTATGGCATAGCAACTATAATAGAATATTAAGTGGGAGAAGTGTTATGTGGGAGAAACCCCCCCCCCAAAAAAAATCCGAAATGTACACATATATAAAGACGAATACCCACGTACCTAATCTCAGGCAGACGACCGGACCTTATGATAATCAACAAAATTAGAGAACTTGCAGAAATGTAGACTTTGCTGTCCTAGCTGACCTCACAGAGTAAAGTTGAAAGAAAGCGAAAAGAGAGATACGTACCGAGACTTTGCTAGGGAACTGAAAAAAACTGTGGGATATGAAAGTGACAGTGATACCATTTGTAACTGGTGCTCTTGGTACAGTCACCAAAGGACTAAAGGATTCGGAATTTTGAAGACGAGTGGAGACCATCCAAACTACAGCATTGTTGAGATCGGCCAGAATGCTAAGAAGAATCGTGGAGACTTGAGGAGACTTGCTGTCACTCAGACTCCAGTGGAAAAGCGCTGATGTGAAGAAATCTCAGATAAATAAATATATATATATATACGTACATGTATATATATATATATATATATATATATATATATATATATATATATATATATATATAATATGACCTCTTTATCCTCGTACATATGGCAGCTAAAAGACACAAACATCTCTCCTACAATCACTTCGGAGATACTAAAACAAGCACTTGCCTACAACAAAACATCAAAAAATTTCTTCTTTGTCTCCATGAAAAATTAGCTACTATAACCTAGCCACCACAAAACACCCTACTAAATAAAAAAATCTGAAATCCTATCAAAATTTAGGCACGAGAACATTTTGATCCATACACATAACCCGCCAAACACCTCAAGTATATATTAAAAAAATAAAAAAACACTGAAGCACCGTAAGTACCATTTCCCTCCTCCAACCATCGCGCCCGCCACACAATATAAGCATAATCTTTTTCTATTATCCACACGCCTCTACTATCGGTTAATTTTACTTTTTACGAGAATTAAGAATAGGCGCCCAACGCTCTACAGCCATCTTATGTTCCAAGTATACTCTACCGTTTTCTACAATCATATTATATTTACCAACCCCTCCGCTCGGGCAGGATGTGACACAAGGTCAATTTTTAAGCGAAGTTTAACAGGTTTGAATTCAGAGTTTTCCTTCTCCTAGACTAGTTGCCTCACCGAAGCTGAAGAACCTAGTCTGCCCTACTATTTACCCATAGCTGGAGGGAGAATAATTGGATTCATACCTTTCCCAAGGGTATTAGTGCTACGTGAAATGCAATTAGTCTCGTCGAGGATTTGAACTCGTGTCGCCGTGTCCATTTCCTAGGACGGTAACCATTACACCACGGGCACCTCCGTTTTCTACAATAATGTATATATCACACAACATCAACACAAAACATATAACTATTAAAAACAACCATCCCAACTGCCCAACTATTACCCATACCTCTAAAGCCCGCCATTTATTTCCTTAATCAATTTCCTTAATTTTACAATGACAACACTTTACTCTTCAGTTATAATCATCATCATACATAAACACATTAACTATTATTGTATCTTTATTATCTTATTACACACGTACCACACAAGAGATCTATAATACATATAAAATTTACACAACATTTCACCAATTTATTATCATTATACCCAAGCACAATTCCCTCGCCTAAATATTACACCAACAGTGTACAATATTGCATCACAATACAATATACCCTTACTTATACCCATTGTGATTCTGGTCTACCATAATACAACCGTTCGTATTTACCAACCCCTCCACTCGGGCACGATATGACACAAGGTCAATTTTTAAGCAGAGTTTTCAGGTTTGAATTCAGAGTTTCCCTTCTCCTAGACTAGTTGCCTCACCAAGGCTGAAGAACCTAGTCTGCCCTACTGTTTACCCATAGCTGTAGGGAGAATAATTGGATTAATAACTTTCCCAAATACGCTTACAAATGAGATTTTTAGTCATCCCCCCCGACATGCAGTGTTAATGTTTTGTTCCTAAGCAATAGTCACCTACACATACAGAAATAAAATAATGTTGCGAAATGTTAACATACAGCCACGATTTCACATCCGCTTACACAACGCGCTGCGTTTGTAGCCTGGCTTAACCTCTTAAAAACACGCATACATATAACACATACACGCATACGAACACCCCCGCACCCACTCACACACTTACAACCCCACGTAAACATTCATACGAAATCCCAACGGTTTTTGTTTGTATTTTTTCGTATTTTTTCGATTTTCGATTCATTTCATTTTCTTAACTGCCTGATGATTGTTGTTTTGCAAAAAACTCAATGAAACCCAGGGTTGCAGTCTAAATTCCATGAATGAAATATATTTATCTAATATATATATATATATATATATATATATAATTATAATAATAGAAGGTTGACTATGCAAACAAATGGTAAATGCACAACCCAGCATTTGTCCTGTAGAATGAGACGTACAAACTCCTCTGGGATTTCGAAATACAAAGGGGTCACCTAATCTCGACCAGACAACTAGACCTTATAATAATCAACAAAAAGAGAGAACTTGCCGAATTGTAGACCTTGCTGTCCCGATTGACCATGGAGTAAAATTGAAAGAAAGCAAAAAGGAGGATAAGTACCTGGACCTTGCTAGGGCACTGAAAATACTGAGAAGAGTCCTGGAGACTTGCTGTCACTCAAACTCCAGCTAGAAACCCACAGCTAACGCTAGATTTAAAAACATGTAAAGGAATAATAATAATATAATGATAAGCCTCCTGGAGAATGACACAAACAAACTTCTCTGAGACTTTGAAATACAAACAGATCACCTAATACCGGACAGATGACCAGATGCGGTGATAGTAAACAAAAAAGAAGAGAACCTGCCGAATAATGAACTTTCCCGTTCTGGTTGACCGCAGAGTGAAAATTAAAGAAAGCGAAAAGAGAGACAAGAACTTAGACCGTGCCGGAGAACTTAAAGAGTAAAAATAAAAGAAAACGAAAATAGAGATAACTACATGGACCTTGCCAGGTCACTAAAAAAAAACTAAGGATCAAGAAAGTGACGATGATACCAATTGTTATTGGTGCGTTCGGAACAATTCCCAAAGGCTTTATCAAGAGATGAGTCGACTTAAAAATCAAAGGACAAGTGGAGACCATCCAAACTTCAGCATTGTTAAGATCGACGAGAACACTGAGAAGATTCCTAGAAACTTGAGGAAACTTACTGTCACTCACACTCCATCAGTTTGTGAAAAAACCTTAAGGAATAATAATAATAATAATAATGATAACAATAATAGATTTTGAAATATAAACGGATCACCTAATTTCGGCCAGACGAGCAAACCTTATAATAATCAACAAAAGAGAGAGAACCGGCAGGATTGTAGACTTTGCTGTCCCGGCAGACCACAGAGTAAAATTGAAAGAATTCGAAAAGAGGGATCAGAACCAGGACCTTGCTCAGGAATTGAAAAAAAAAAACTGTGAAACACAAAACTGACTATTATACAAATTGTAATTGGTGGTCTTCGTACAGTCACCGAAGGATTATTAAAAGGGCTGGTGAACTCGGAAATAACGGGGCGGGTGGAGAATGTTCAAACTTCAGCATTGTTGAGATCGGCTAGAATACTGAGAAAAGTTCTAGAGACTTGCTGTCACTCAGACTTCAGTAGAAAAATTATCAGCTGATGCTGATGTGAAAACCTCTCAAAGAGTAAAATCTAAGTAATAATAATAGTAACAATAATAATAAATCCCTTGGTCCAAGCACTTCACAGACTCATGTTTCAAAGCAGCATGAATCTACGCTGACGTATTTTTGTTAACATAATCAACGTCCACAAATCATCGACATTTGAGATGAATTTTACATTTTAGATTCATGAAGAAAGTACATGGACCTAGATCTGGTTAGTATGAAATGAGTCGCATTTGGATAATCCTTTGTTTCAAAAATCAAAAAATGGACTGATAATCGGAAATGAATCGTCAAAATGTAGGTAAAACGTCTACAAATCATCACTTTCTTTTGAAATTGCCCTGATATGCATTCGTCATCGTTTGAAATTTGAATTTTTAGATTATAAAAAATCAAAGCATCAGATTGGATACACTTTGATCACCCTATATATATATATATATATATATATATATATATATATATATATATGCACGTGTGTGAGTGTTTAATTGAAGATTCTCGTCAGGCTGTCTGCCAACAGACAGTCTTTTAACAGAAATGACGACAACAGGCATTTTGATACCGATATTTCGTTAATTTTCGCGCTATGTTCCGCGATTAAAAACGATCGAACGCTGCCTTTTCCCCGCCAACCTTTCTCACTCATTTCCCCTCTCCGTCTTTCTTGGTATTATGACCTCCGACATCTCAACTCAGAGGGGAAGGTCGCGATTATGGAAAACGATTATGAAGTGAACCTATACACTTCAAGCGCCCCCTATTAACGCTCTGGAGAAGCTGGGATTGAATTATCTCCCCTCCCCAGCCTGCACCCAGTTTCCTTCCCATAATAAAACGGATTTTCAACAGAGAGACAACAATTAATTGGCAATGGGCGAATCGATATGAATAAATTAGGTTTAAACGAGGTCTTTTCGTTCGCAGCGGCTAAGCTGAACGGACAACGAAAGCCAAAGACGAGATGGAACAAGAGAAGCAGGTCTGCATAGAGGCCATCAAATTCAATTGTCTACCCAACCAACATGGCCGACCGATTGAACAAACGATTAGCCAACCGAACGGCGTTACCGGCCTCCAAGTCAAAACTCGAGGACGCGGGAGGTGAGATCTCGAATCTTTGAGATCTCGGCTCCCCGAGATCTCAGAATTCAAGTATCTGTTTGTCAATCTAAGCGATTCCACCACCACTCCATGTCTTTGCTCGACCTTGTTCACCTTCTTTCTTAATTTCATTGCGCTTTTTTGCATGGTCTTTGTCAATTTTGAGTGGCACAAAAAATAGAGGCAGAAGAAAAAAGAAAGAAAGAAAAAGACGGAGATAAGACTAAGAACAGCGAGGTATTTTTTCGCTGAAATAATATATGAATCGTGGCTTCTCTGGTATCAATGTAATCAAATCACCATCCAGCCAATGCGATATCTACCGACTTATCTCTCAAAGATTACCTATACATAAAAAAATGCAAAAAAAAATTGTTCTATACTCGTTGAATTAATACAACTGTAATGACTGGTAACTTTTGAGTGGGATCAAGTGACAGATACCTCACAATACTTCATTAGTATTATTTTGCTTGTTACAAATTTTCTAATCCAGGATTAACTGGTGGATTTCCACAACTAAGTGACAACAAGTCTTCTGATACGTCAAGGATTCTTCTAAATATCCTAGCTGATTTTAACAGTTTTGTGGTCCGGATAGTCTTGATTCTTTCACTGTCTTCTTCTTCTTCTTCTTCTTCTTCTTATTATTATTATTATTATTATTATTATTATTATTATTTTTTACTCATTTGAGTTTTTCACATCAGCGTTAGCTAATGGTCTTTCACAGGAGTTTGAGTGACAGCAAGTCTCCTGAAGTCCTCAGGATTCTTCTGAGTATTCTGGACGTTCTCAATAATGTAGTAGTTTGGATGGCCTCCACCTATCCGCCAAATTCCAAGTCCTCCAGTCCCTTTAGTAATCCTTTAGTTACTGTTCCAAACGCAACAATCACTACTGGTACATTCGTCACTTTCATGTTCCACAGCTTTTTCAATTCGAGGTACTTATCCTTCTTTTCACATTCTTTCAGTTTTATTCTGTGGTCAACCGGAACAGCAAAGTCGACAATTTTGCAAATTCTCTTTTTTGTTGTTGATTATTATTAGGTCTGGTCGTCTGGCCGAGATTCGGTTATCCGTCAAAGTCTCAAAGTATGTCAAAGTCTCATAAGGGTTTATGTGTGTCATTTTCTAGAACAGGTGCTGGGTTGTGCATATACCATTTGTTGGTATGGTCAAATTTAAACTTCTAGCACATCTCCCTGGGGATCACCTTGCCGACCTAGTCCTGTCTAGTCTTATATTCCTTCTGCGTTAATTTGCGGCAATCGCTTATTATGTAATTGATGGTTTCATCTCTGCCACTGCATAGCCTACATTTGCTATTTTGTTGCGTCTTATCTATTCTCGCTTTGATATCATTGGTTCTTACGGCGATTTTTATTATTATTATTATTATTATTATTATTATTATTATTCTCTTTGGAGATTTCTATTACACCAGTGTTAGCCGAAGGTTTTACACTGAAGTCGGAGTGACAGAAAATTTCTTCAAGACCCCTCATCTCTCCTCGGAATTCTGGCCGATCTCAAAAATGCTGTAGTTTGGATGGTTTCAACTCGTCCTCCAACTTCCAAGTCCTCCAGTCTCTTTAATAATCCTTTAGTTACAGTACCAAAAGCACCAATCACGATTGGTACAATTGTCACCTTCATGTTCCATAGTTTTTTTTAATTTCTTAGCAAGGTCCAGGTACTTATCCTTCTTTTCACATTTTTTCCGTTTTATTCGATGGTCAGCCGGGATAGGAAAATACACAATGTGAGTTTTTCACACGAGCTTTAGACGATGTTTTCTCATGGGAGTTTGAGTGACAGCAAATCACTGCAAGTCTCCAGGACTCTTCAGTATTCTGGCTGATCTCAACAATGCTGTAGTTTAGATGGTCTCTACTCACCCTCTTATTTCCAAGTCCTTCAGTCACCGTACCAATCCTTTGGTGACGGTACCAAAAGCACCACTTACAATTGGCATCACGGTTACTTTCATGTTTCATAGTTTTGTCTGTTCCCTAGCAAGGTCCAGGTACTTATTTCTCTTTTCGCTTTCTCTCAATTTTACCCTGTGGTCAACCGTGACGGCAAAGTCCTTTATTCGGCAAGATCTCTGTTTTTGAGTGTTACTCTGAGTCAATCAAGGTGTACATACGCCTTAATGTCTTCGATTATTTGCAACTCTTTTTCCATGTTGCTTATCCCGATTACTTCTTCTTTTACTTTTTATTCTTCACTCTCCATTCAGTCCCTTCCACAACAGACTCAAACCATTATTACTTCTTCTTCGACCACTGGTCCTTGCTTCTAGATTATTTCTACAAAGACACAAATATTATACCGTAATCATACAGAAAGTACAAACATATTCAATGCATTTCGATAGTTCATTCAGAGACTTACAAAAAAGAATTAAAATTAATATACGTTGATATTTTATCTTTTTGGGGTTGGGCAGAGGTTATTGAGCGTTCTAGTTTCTGGTAGGGTGGAGTTTGTTTTAATTATTATTTTACTCCTTTGAGAGTTTTTCATGCTAGAGTTAGCTGATGGTATTTTTTATGGTTTTTACGGTGGGGGTTCTGTGAATATCCACAAAACCAAGGGTAATTACTCTCTAGTCAGTCAAAAGGGAAGTAATTATTTTCTTAGGATTGATCCTAACAGAATTTAACTGGAGTTTGAGTGACTGCAAATCTTCCCAAATCTCCAGGATTCTTCTCGATATTCTGGCTGTTCTTAACAATGCTGCAGTTTGGATAATCTCTTCATGTCCTCTTATTTTAAAGTCTTTTATTTCCAAGTTCCTTTACCAATATTTTGAGGAATGTTCCCAGCACACTATTTACATTTGTTATCACCCTCACCTTCATATTCCATTGGATTTTTAGCTCTCTGGCAAAGCACCTTTCTCTCTTTTTGCTTTCTTGTACACATTCACTCAGTGGTCTGACGTGACGCATTAATCAACGATTGGGTAAGTTCTCTTTATTTCCTTTCATCTCCTTTTATTTCGAACGCAAGGTCTGGTCGTCTTGCCACGATTAAGTTATGTTAGTATCTTAAAATCTCAGAGAACTTTATGCGTCTCATTCAACACGACAGACGCTGGTTTGTGCATATACTACTTGTTCGTATGGTCAAAATTAAACGTCTTTCTCAATTTCTTCGGAGATCACCTTCACCTCCCAGTCGTGTCTAGTCTTGTACTCTTTTTGAGCTGATCTGCTGCATTTGCTTATTACGCGCTAATCACTTCGTGTCTGAGAGACGCGACTATATCTACTAGTTGCAGAAAGAATTTTCATCCACAGAATAGTCATTAAAACCCTAAAATAAAATTGGACTTAAAAGGTATATTCGTCTATTTCCTTCATCCCTTCCTTCCATAAATTCTCATGTAGCCTTCCAGACAAAAAAGAAGCCAAGTTAAATGAGGTAAGAAGAACAACAAAAGGAGTCAGATACTTAAACCCAAAATCAACGACCAACGATAACTACCGACCAACAAAACAAATAAGCAACTAATTTTCTTGTGTCCAATTAAGTACATGAACTATAATGACATGATAGGGAAAGTTATTCTCAGGAAATTTTGCAAATGATTTAAATTTGACCACACATACAAATGGTATAAGCACAGGAAATTTTCCAGCAAATGAGACTCAAAATTCTTTGGAATTTTGCCATACAAAAAGAACATCCAATACAAGCCAGATAACAAGAAAAAAGCACTCGCTAGTACATATATTCCCAACCCCTCCAGCGGTGAATTGCGGTTTTGGATTCAGTTATCATTCTCTTAGAGAAGTTGCCTAATTAATTAGTGAGGTTCCAGTTCTGCGACACTAAAGAGTCCTGAGCAGGCTTTTGTTGCTATTATTTCGTTGCATTTACCTTCATGCCAATCCGTCTGGAATAGACACGAATCCAACATTTTTTTTTCTCTCTATTCAACTCTGGGAAAATAGTAGGGGAGAATGGATTATTTGGCCTTGGTTAGGCAAACAGTTTCGGAAAAGCACAGATCTGAATTCAAACAACCTTTACTATGTTTAAGATTGATATGGTGCCACTCCAACCCCGGGGCTTTGTGGTTGTGTGAATATATACCCATACCGAGAGTAATAGTGATTGATTCATGTCTAAAGGCAAGAAGCAGACGATACCCTGCAGAAACTATTACATAGCACTTCTTGCAAATACACCTACGCAAGCCGAATTCGTGTTCCATAGCCTGGATCAGGCTGTGAATCCAGACAAAACGGAGTACGTGTTTTAATCAAGGAGACATTGAGAACTGAATTGCTTGAAATTGAACTGTTTTTGACATTGAAAGTGTATTTACACTTAACAGAATTCTTTAATATAGAACTGTTTTGACATTTTACTGTATGAAAAGAAAATCTGTACTTATACTAAAATGAATAAGCTAAATTAGATCGGTTTGATTAAACTGAATAGCTGGAAATAGAAATGTTCTTGAAAATTTAACTGTGTACTCATCCTAAACTCAATTGTTTTAAGTAGAAGTGACTATTTGCATAAAAATGGATTTGGCGTTAAATAACCTAAAAAGGTTGATATGCCATAAAATCCAAACAACCAACCAACCAACCAACCATCCAAATTTTTGTCTTGTAGGAATATGACTCACTGACACGCAGTTCTTTCTTTCTCTTACTCTTTCTCTTACTCTCTCTCTTACTGTCTGTCTGTCTGTCTGTCTCTCTCTCTGTCTTTCATACACACTCACGCAAAAAACGTACAATCTCATATATATGTGTACAAATATATATGTGTAATTGTATAAATTATCATTTGTTTATTTTGCATACATATATTTTCGAGCAAGAAAATCTTTTGTAATGATACAACGACATCTATGTGGGGCATTCGACACAGTGTTTTATGTAAATCAGTAGATTTATTCTAAAAGAAACGTTCATAAACATTCCCGTATATTATATAAATTAACAATTACATTCACTTATATATATATATATATATATATATATATATATATATATACAAACACACATATGCATCTGAATTCATGTATATAAATCTATGTGAACAAGAAAAGAGAGTGAGATAGTTGGATAGAGAGAGAGAGAGAGTTTGTGTGTGTGCACGAGTGCGTGCATGTGTGTATGTGTGCGTGTGTGTTTATTCAAATTTCATATTTTCTCTTAAAAGGACCAATGCTAAAACATCTCCGTAACTTTATTTCCCTAAAGCAATGAATAAAACATAGTATATATTTTCACTTTGTCTACATTTTTTGCAACACGTTTCTCTGGTAATTTCGGACAAAATATCACTAACTTAATGTCCAATATTTTTCTCTTCAGTACGCTTCAAATTGCGATGGAAACCAAGAGTGCTTTACAGGCAGGATGCAAAATCATCGACATGGTTTTTGTCCAGCGTCAAATTCAAGAAAATCCGAGACTTGCAGGCCATGTTCGTCGACGAGACCAAATTGGTTGGTTGGTTTGTTGGGTTTTATAGCATATCAACCTTTTGTAGGTTATTTCAAACAATTCAGTTTAGCATAAGTACACAGTTTAATTTCAAACTATTCAAGCAGTTATATGTAACAATTCAGTTAAGTGTAAATACAGTTTTAATGTTGAAAAACAGTTCTATTTTAAATAATTCAGTTAAGCATAAGCACGCAGTTCAAATGTAAGTACGATTTAAGTCTCAAAAACATTTCTATTTCAACATTTCACATTGCTGGAACCTCACTATCAGATTGTTTAGTGTCATATCCAGGACACTCGTTGCGGGGGGTCTTATCCCTCAGCAGAGAAGCAGTCGGTGTATTCTACAGCCTCAGCCGACTGGGCAAACTAGACCAAAGAATTCTTCACAATTACAGGTTATTCGGATTCTAGAAAGGCTGGGCTGAATACCCATATTCTTTCGAATGGCACTTTAGTTTCATGTGGACCGGTTCAGAAAAATGAGAGACAGTAGCGATATATTATAGATATTCCCGGTAATAATCGAACCCAAAAGAACATTTTCTTTTGATGAATATCGTTATTCTCATAATTTTTAATTTTTACTTCCTTATTTTTTCAGGTTTCTTTCTTTCTTTTTTCACGTTTCTTTTTTTTAAATTTTCCATTCATTCTTTTATCTATTTTTAAAAATTTTCTATTCCATTTTTAAATCATTTTAGATCTTTTCAAAGTTATAAGTTTAATGTATTCATTTTCCGTTAATTTTTTTTTTGCTTCTTCTTTTCCTCCATCCCTTGCAGTTTTATTATTATTATTATTATTATCATTATTATAATGATATCTACTCATGAGAGTTTTTCACATCAGTTTTATCTGATGGTCTTTCACAGGAGTTTGAGTGACAGCAAGTCTCCTCAAGTCTCCAGGACTCTTCTCAATATTCTGGCCGTTCTCAAAAATGCTGTAGTTTGTGTGGTCTCCACTCGTCCTCCTACTTCCAAGTCGTCCAGTCCCTTTAATAATCCTTTAGTTATTGTACCAAAAGCTCCAATCACAATTGGTATAATCGTCACCTTCATGTCCCATAGATTTTTTTCAATTCTCTAGCAAGGTCGAGCTACTTATTCTTCTTTTCACATTCTTTCAATTTTAGTCTGTGGTCAGCCGGAACAGCAAAGTCGACAATTTTGCAAATTCTCTTTCTTTTGTTAATTATTATAAGGTCTGGTCTTCTGGCTGAGATTAGGTGATCCGTGTGTATGTTAAAGTCCTATAGGGGTTTATGTCATTTTCTAGGCCATGTGCTGGGTTGTCTACATACCATTTGTTCGTATGGTCAAATTTGAATTTCTTGCATATCTCCTAGCAGATCATTTTGCCGACCCAGCCGTGTCTAGTCTTATACTCCTTCTGTGTAAATTTGCTGTCTTCGCTTATTATGTGATTGATGGTTTCGTCTCTGTTACCACATAGCCTACATCTGCTATTTTGTTGCATTGTATCTATTCTTGCTTTGATATCATTGGTTCTTATGGCGTTGTTTTGTGCTGCTATTAAGAGAGATTCTGTTTCTCTCTTAAATCTTCCTTTTCCTTGCCACGTCCACGTTTTCTTGTGTGAGATGTTGTTTATTAGTCGTTTAAAAAACCCATAGAGTTGTTTTTCTTCCCATTTTTTTCCTAATTATTGTCATTTTGTTGTCCATCGTGTTGTCAGTATCGTTTCTGATGGCTGTAATTAATCCTCCTTCGTGTTTTTCTGTTATCTTCGAGTCGATGTATCGATGCGTCAACGCTGTTTTCAATACTGATAAGTCCTCTTTCTCTTTCTTTTCTCGATACATATAGTCTGTCAACGTCGTCTCTGGGATGTAATGCCTTATGCAGGGTCATTAGTTTTCTTGTTCTTTGGTCCATTTGTTTAAGTTTGTCTCTGGTTCACTTCAAGAATGCTCCCGAATATCTAACGAGGCTTACAGCCCAGCTATTTATTTCTTTGATGATGTTTCTGCTTGACAGTTTTGTCTCGAGTAATTTTATCCGACGTAGAAGTGGTAGTTTACGAATTTTTCACTGGAGTGCGAGCGACAGCAATTCTCATGTGCTCTTCGAGACTTTTCTTTGTATTCTACCAGATCTTACAAGTGATGTGGTCAGGATAATCTGGAATATTCCTTGGATCTTCAGTTGGCCACTCTCGTTTACAGATTATCTAAGATTGTTCCAAGGACTCCAAATTTGATTGCAATTACTGTCACCTTTTATCATTAAGCGTTTTATTGTTATTTCCACAACGTTTCGGTCGATATGTCCTCTGCCTTTCTTCAGGTGTTTGTCGAACTCGGGAACCTTCACAGAACTTCAAACTACGTCTTTTATTGAACCCATGGGGGTCGCCTGTTCTGATTCCGTTAGCCATAACCAGATACAAGTGTTCAGTATTCTTGTATTGTTACTCGCCTGTAGTCAGGATTGAAATTGCAACCTCCAGATGATTGTCTCCTTAGAAGCTTAGGGAACCAACGCCTATAACCGTTACGCCATGTGTGTTACTGTCACTTTGATATTCCATAATTTCTCATCTCCCTGGCGAGGTCCAGGCATTTTTTTAAATTTAGTCAATGATCTGCTTGTTGATAAGTACTTTTCTTCTTGTAAAATTAAACAAGTAATTGTCTTTTGCTGAAATTGGGTGATCCGTTTCTGTCTAAGTTTGGTTTCTTTTGTTGAATGGCATAACAACCTCTATGGACTATTTAATGCCAAAGCTATCCTTGTAGAAGAACAGCAGTGATACAATTTAACAGCTGAGAAGGGGTCAGGTGCTTCATCAATTTCTTAAAAGTGTTAAGTCGAAGAGTTACATAGTAACGTGACTGGACTTCGAAATCACGTTTGTCGAGGCCGAAATAGATCTCTTTAACCATTCGGCTTTGGGGACTCCCACCCCAGTTTTTATTTCAAAATCCCATAAAATTCAGTGCCTCTTTCAATGGATAGATCGTTGTTTGTGCATATACCATTGGTTTTTTATGATCAAATTTCTTGCATGATATTAATTTTATTAGTTTTGTCCTTTCGCAGTTTTTTACACCAAGAATTTGAGTAACAGCAAGCCTCCTCATGTCTCCAGGACTCTTCTCAGTATTCTGGCCGATGTAAATAATCCAGTAGATTGGATGGTCTCCACTTGTCCTCTTATTTCCAACTCTTCTAATCCCATTACCGGATTGTTCCAAGCACCCCCATTACAATTGGTATCACCGTTACCTTTCCGTTCCATTTTTTTTAGTTCTCTGGCAAGGTCTTGTAATTGTTATTATCATTTCATTCTTTTGAGAGTTTTTCACAGCAGCGTTAGCTGATGGTTTTTCACTGGAGTTTGAATGATAGCAAGTCTCTTCAAGTATTGTATTTCCAAGTCTGTTAATAATCCTTCGGGGTTGTTTCATGTGCACGTATTATAATTAATATAACTGTATTATTATTATTATTATTATTATTATGATTTACTCATTAGAGTTTTTCACATTAGCGTTAACTGATGTTCTTCCACCGGATTTTGAGTGACAGCAAGTCTCCTCAAGTCTCCAGTACTCTTCTTAGTATTCTGATCGTTCTCAATAATTCTGTAGTTTGGATGGTCTCCACTAACTTCCAAGTTTTCCAGTCCCTTTAATGATCTTATTATTATTATTATTATTATTATTATTATTATTATTATTATTATCACTTACTTGTGCTATTTCCAGATGCATTCTTCTTCTTCTTCTTCTTCTTCTTCTTCTTCTTCTTCTTCTTCTTCTTCTTCTTCTTCTTCTTCTCTGTCGCCTTTTTCTCTTCAAGTTATTATCAGTTTTATAATCCCCTCTTCCCTTATGAGATCTAAGAATGCACCATTCAATAATAATAAAACTATCTACGGCACAAAAGGAGGCTTATAGAATCGATATAACCATGACACTACAACCAGGGATTCACTTTCTTCCATTTCATTCCTCAGTCCCTTTTCTTTTTTCCTATCTCATTCCCTCCTATCCATCAATTTCTCTCTCTCTCTCTCTCTCTCTCTCTCTCTCTCTCTCTCTCTCTCTCTCAATATATATATATATATATATTACTTTCTCTCTCTCTATCTCTCTCCCCTCCTTCTTCTTTTGTGGAAGATTTTTACATTATTTTCTTCATTAATTTATCTCTCGTTCTCGTATAATAATAATAATAATAATAATAATAATAATAATAATAATAATAATAATAATAATAACTGCCTTTAAAAAAAATTTTTCATACCCAAATCATTTTTCTCTCTCGCCTAATTGTCACCCAATTGACCAAATGAAACAGTTTCTGGAAAATCTTCTCAGCCCGAAAAAATCATTTTCCAAAATGATTCGATTTTCGTCAGAGGGTAGTTTTTATGAAAGGCTGCCATTGTCAGTTCGCTTCCAATGGCTCATTTATTTCCAACGATTTTATTTACAAGATTATCCGAGCCACCAACAGCAATTTGTCTATTCAATAAAAATGGCAGACTCTTATTTATACTTTGGATATATTGGTAGGAATATGCAGTTTATGTGTGTCGATTTATTCTATTATTGACACAGACACAAATTAGTCATACTGATGTAATCTCTTATATACCATACATCTACCACTGCATATATATATATATATATATATACATATGTGTGTGTGTGTGTGTGTGTGTGTTTATTAGCGTTTTGCACAAAAATATAACCCTTTGTGGCATATTTATTTTGCAAAGGAATATATATATGGTTTGTTTTCTTTGTTTAATGGCAAATAAACCTTTGTGGGTCATTTATTGCTATCTTTTCAGAAGAACACCTATGATTCTATTTAAGCCATAGATTTGAAGGAAAGGAATTCATGACTTTCCCAAGGGTATTATAATAAAAGTGAACATAATTGCACAATAAGTGTTCGGACTCGCTCAATTTGAAGGTAGAGGGACACTCTCTCTAAATATATGTATTGGAACGGTCTGCAAAATGCTGGAAAAGAGATTTGGGGAATCGGGTATCCAAAGAAAATTGAAACTATCCAGAAGAGCGGAAAAAAACTCGTTGTCATTTAAGCTTCTGAATAAAAAAATAAAAAAAACGAAAAAAAAAAAACAACAAACAAACAGTTAAATAGACTCGCAAAGCGTAAAAAATAAATAGAATAAATAAGCGCAACAATTATAAGTTCGGTAAAAGAGCATGAGGAGCTAGAACTCGAAGGACAAGCCTATACCATCCAGGTTGTTCAGAAAAGAGTCCAGGAGACCTGAGGAGCCTTACTGTCACTCAGACCTGGGTGAAAAACAACCAGCTAATGCTGGTAGAAAAAAACTTGCAATTAATAATTATTATTATTAAAGTTACTATTCTCTGGGAATTTACTACCCAAAATATGAAAGAAATAAAAAACAATATAGTCGATATAGTGTTTTAGAACTATTAATGAAAAATATGCCCTCGAATTAATATATCAGTGCCCACAGATAAAAACTTATCAGTCAAAGAATATAATAAAGTAACAGCCTAGTCAGCCAAGGCTGTAGAATACACCGACTGATCTCAGCAGAGGGACAAGACTTCCCCAAAGAGTATCCTGTTATGATGGTAAGTCTCGCGTAATACGGGAGCTTTTGGGAATGCGGAATACTCCTTTATTGTTATCGCTCCCAGGTCCACTCTGGCCCGGAGTGGTAGTACCAGATAGGGTCTTATCTTTGGGTTTGACAGAACTAAATTGTGCACTCATGCTAAACTGAATTGTTTGAAATATAACTGTTTTGAGATTTAAAATATATACTCATGCTCAACTGATTTGTTTGAAATTCGACAGTTTTAAAATTTAAACTTATATTAAACTGAATAGTTTTATATGGATCTGTTTTGACTTTTAAACTCCATACATATGCTAAATTCAATTGTTGGAAATATAACTGTTTTTACATTCAAATGTGTGTAACTAAATGACTAATGTTTGATTGAATTGTTAGTGATACATAGCAATACTTGAAATCATTTAACTCTGCTAAACTGAATAGTTTGAAATAGAACTGTTTTTTGAAATTTAAACTGTGTACCTATGTTAAGCTGAATTGTGTGAAATCGAACTGTTTTTACATTTAGCTGTGTGTAAATAAAAAAAAAAAACTATTCTTATGCTAACTAAATCGTTTGAAATAGAATTATTTATATGTTTAAAGATGGATAACCAATGATAGTTGATATGCCATGAAACCTAACCGAACCAAATTATAAAATAAATACAATGGCCTGAAAATAGAAATTGATTAAATGGGGCCGCTATAAACAGTGCAAGTAATTGTAGGAGCGCTGCGTATGACCAAAAAAGGGCAGATAAACATATTTACAAGAAACTGGGAATTACCAAGTTTATATGAAATGCAAAAAAAAATGCACTTTTCGAAACTGCTCGTCTTCTTTGAAAAGTTCCACGAATGTGACTGAAAAAGTAACAGCCGAAAGTATCAATGAAACATAGAATATATGTAATAAATATCTTATCCCGCTCTAGATCTTTGGGAAATAACTGGTCGAGGATTCTAAGAACCCAAAATTAATGATGTAAATCAAACACAAGAACTATAATTAATGATAATAATACTAATAATACCGTTGACACATCGATAGAACATTTCGAAGACTACATAGAAATCTCGGAGAAAGACAGATTATCGCAACCAGAAACGATACTTACGACACGAGGATCAGCAGAACAGAAATAACCAGAAAACAAAAGTGGAAAGAAAAACAGCTCTATGGATATTGTAAACAACTAACAAGTGATATCCCACAAGAGAAAATATGGACGTGTCTAAGAACGGGAAACCTTTAGAGAGAAACTGAATCTCTTCTAACAGCAGCACAAAACAACGCCATAAGGACCAACCATATCAAACCAAAAATAGATAAAATGCAACAAAAGAGCAGATGTAGGTCATGTGGCGATAGAGACGCAAAGATCAATAACATAATGAGTGAATGCAGTAAATTAGCACAGAAGAAGTATAAGACTAGACACGACTGGGTCGGCAAGGTGATCCACTGGAAAATGTGCAAGAAATTTAAATTTGACCATACGAACAAATAGTCAACAACTCAGAATCTCTCCTGGAGAATGAGACGCCCAAAGTCCTCTAGGATTTTGAAATACAAACGGATCACCTAATCACGGCCAGACAACCACAATCATGGAAAAAAGAGAACTTGCAGAATTGTGGACTTTTCTGTCTCGGCTGACCGCAGAGGAAAATGGAAAGAAAGTGAGAAGAAGGTTAAGTACCTCGACTTCTCTAAGTAATTAAAAAAAATCTATGGAACATGAGAGTGGAGGTTATACTAATTGTAATTGGTGTTCTTGGCACAGTCACCAGAGGGTTGGTAAAAGAAAGAGGATTTGGAAATAAGAGGATGAGTGGAGACAGTCCAAACTACAGGATTGCTGAGATTGGCAAGAATACTGGGAAAAATCTTGGAGGCTTGAGGAGACTTGTTTTCACTCAGACTTTAGTGTAAGAACATCAGTTAACGCTGATGTGAAAAACTCCAAAGGATTAAAAATAGTAATATTAATAACAATGGAAATCCTGCAAAAATTTTGGCTATATAAATAAATGGTATATCGATCCAATGGAAATCTGATCGCACGGATAAAATAAGATAGGATTTCTTTCAAGCTGTGGCTGTGTCGGTAATACTATATGGTTGCACAACATGGACGTTACGAAACACAAGGAGAAAAAACTACATGGAAACTACTCAATAACTCCACATAAAGAAATCCTGGGAGCAACACCACTCAAAACAGGAGCTATACTGCCACTTACCTCCCATCTTATAAACAGTTCAAGACGAACAAGTCTTGCTGAGCATTGCTGGTGAAGTAAGGAAGAACACATAAGCGACGTTTGCTAATTGTCTTCTGTGATATAATGGCCGAGGGATTTCGTTTTATATATCTTGCCTTTGGGTTTAGTTAGGCTGAGAACCTTTCGGCTCAGTGCATGGGTTGGTTAGGTGCAAACATGAGCGCAGGTGTCACACGCGCGTGCGGAGCGGACGTGTCATTCAGAGATGTCACTATAAAAATCCATGATAGAGGGTATGACCAGAGTTGTGAGTGACATCACGCACTGGAAACGTGGGCTGAGATTTGAGAAAAGTCAGTTAGTTGAGTTTTGCCGTCGGAAGAAGAAAGTTGACTTTCGCTTGCTCACCGGGGACTTGTGGCGGGTGCGCACGTGGTTTGGGGCAGATGGAAAAGTCAGCATAGAAAGATGATATCTCCCTTCCTTATGTCGAAAAACCTTTTAACTCAAAGGTAATAAAATGTTTCCTACCTGAACTAAGAAGTCGTCAAGTGTTTTTGTGTTTCGGGATTCCTATGTTATCTATATATGAGTTATGAACATTCTATGTGCATATCACGTATTCATGTATGGGTATGTTACACTTCTACACATGAATGAGCCAGTGTTGACAGACCAGCAAGAACTTACATACATCAGCTCTGTGCGACCACTGGATGCGGTCTAGAGCGATGGATATTAGAGATGGATATTATAGAGAAAGAGAGTGATAAAAGAATCAGTGCTATCAATAGGACTAGAGGATGATCATATACAAAGGTCAGAATCTAGTCGAAAATATCAGATACACGGCATTCTCTGGGATTCTAAGATAAAAACAGGATAATATAAAAAATATGGACGCATTATTTGTGGAGCGACAGCCGTAAAAGTGTAGAATAATTATTCTTGTTTTATCGCTGGCTAAAATCCCTGGACAATACTCATGTTGAAGAAGGAAAACAGTGTTTTGGAACTAAAAATTTACTCTCTCTGACAAGGTTATTTTCCTCCTTGTATTCGCAATAGTTTCTATTGGAATCAATAAGCAGTATTACTTTCGGTACGTTCTTGATGGATTTATTATAATGGCATGTCAACCGTTTTAGGGTTATTATGTGACTCGGTGTTTACTGTATTTGCTGAATATTCACATATTTTTTCTCGAATGTTTATTTCTTTGCACACAGTCCAATTGAATACGTTTATCTTTAAACAGATCTTTTTGGCCTATACGTGATCGATCCTGGTATTACGACTCCAGGTCAGAGGGGACCGCGGATTAATGGCAATAAAAGGATACTCCACACTTCTCAGATATCCAGAACTATATCCTCACTATCTGATACCGAGTGGTTACATAACCAGGACACTCCTTTTATTGTGGGGAATATACAGTTGACGTATTTTAAGTCTTATGAGAGGGTGAAACGTTCTGGATAAAAGAAATAAAAAGATATGTTCATTGTTTCTCTTGGACACGACTGTAGTTGACAACATGTATTTATAGGCGCAAAATATTATCAATTTTAAAAAGTAAAGCCGTTGTAAAATAATTAGGGATTTTAGAAAATTATTTTATTGTAAATTGTTTTCTTGATAAACTTCGAGCACGAAGTTGCTGGGTTTTCGGGATGTAAAGATTAGGGGTCGAATAAACCTTGTTCATTATTTCTCTTGGACACAGTTGCTGCTTTATTTTTTACGTCATCACCCATGAAAGTTCTGAACCGATTCATCGTAGCTTAACTTGGGTGATCTGGTTGAAATTGGTGCTTGAAACGATATCCGTCTATAAATCACTCGGGTCACTTTTTTTGTGTTTTTACTTTGATTTTATTCTTCTAACATTAGTTGATCTTCGAGCTTTTTGTCAGCAAAGGTTGTGACAGCAACAACATCAAAAACACGAGCAAAAAAAAAAAAGGCAAAAAAAAAAAAAAATTAACAAAATTGCAAAAATCAAAAATTTACTTTATACGAGTTTTATAAACGAAAATATAACCCAGCAATAATTCCTTTCTTGTTTGCCTAACTTTTATTTGTTTTTTTAATTCGTCCAATGTTTTTCTGATCTTAATCTTGGTAATGAGCATGACGGTTTAATGTTATTATTATTCTTATGACTCATTAGAGTTTTTCACATCAGGGTAAGCTGATGGTCGTTCACTGGAGATTGAGTGACAGCTGACAGCAAGTCTCCTCAAGTCTCCAGGACTCTTCTCAGTATTCTGGACATTCTCAATAATGCTGTCGTTTGGATAGTCTCCACCCGTCCGCCAACTTCCAACTCCTCCAGTCCCTTTAGTAATCATTTAGTTACTGTTCCAAACGCACCAATTAAAATTGGTATAATTGTCACCTGCATGTTCCATAGTTTTTTTAATTCCCTTGGAAGGTCGAGATACTTTTCACATTCTTTCAATTTTATTCTGTGGTCAGCCGGGACAGCAAAGTCGACAGTTTTGCAGATTTTCTTTTTTTTTTTTTTGTTGATTATTATAAGGTCTGGTCTTCTGGCTGAGATTAGATGATCCGTTTGTATATCAAAGTCCCATAAGAGTTTGTGTGTGTAATTTTCTAGGACAGGTGCCGTGTTGTGCATATGCCATTTGTTGGCATGGTCAAATTTGAATTTCTTGCACATTTCCCAGTGGATCACCTTGCCCACCCAGTCGTGTCTAGCCTTGTACTCCTTCGGTGCCAATTTGTTACATTCGCTTATTATATGATTGATCGTTTCGTTTCTGTCACTGCATAGCCTACATTTACTTTTTTGTTGCGTCTTATCTATTCTCGCTTTGATATGATTGGTTCTCATGGCGTTGTCCTGTGCTGCTATTAGGAGGGATTCCATTCTCTCTTAAGGTTTCCTTTTCTTAGCCAGGTCCAGGTTTTCTGGTGTGAGATGTTGTTTATTAGACGTTTAAAGCAGCCATAGTGTTGTTTTCGTTCCTATTTTTGTTTCCTAGTTGTCATTCTTTCGTTTATCGTGTTGTCCGTATCGTTTCTGATGGTTGTAATTATTATTATTATCATTATTATTTACTATCAGTTTTATAGGTGGTATCGTATTTCCAAGTGGCTTAGACGTCGATTATATCCGTGCTTTGATGCGTTGTTTTCATATCGACGGTCGATGTAGACATCTGGGATATCACTGCTTCCCTGTCAGTGTTGGTCAGTGTTAACAAGTAGGCGTACGTGCTGCAATATACAACTATGGTGGACAGGATATATATATATATATATATATATATATATATATATATATATATATATATATATATAAAATCAGATTCTCGAAGCACTATATATTAGAAACCTACAACCAGCACTTAATAGAATTAATTTTCAAACCAGTGCTAACGTACTTAAATGTCTTTAGCTACTGGCACTATTTACAGAATTACATTTAAAAGCAAGCGCCATAATCTCCAACAGCAAAGACGTCCTTACACAGTAGTAATTTGCTAAAACAAAAGTTACATCACTTTTGTAACAGATTCTCCCTGATGATGACCCAAAGTCGGGCAGAAAGTACTAGGGATACATACAACTATGGACAATACCTAAATCAATTCCCCCGAATACGATAAAAGTAATACGGGAATTCGAACGGATCCAAAGAGAATATGTAGGCATAAAATGTCTATTATGTTTAATGAAATTTGCATTAACGAAGAAATGCTGCCTAAATATACACATATATATATATATATATATATATATATATATATATATATATAAACACAATGCATTATCAATTTTTAAAAAAGTTAGGCCCATGTAACAATTTGGGATTTTACCAAATTATTTTAGAAATAAATGGTTTTCTAGTTTGTAGTTGCGTGGACAGTTATAAAGGTCTGCGGGCGAATAAGTATTGTTTTACGTAAACGTGTCAACTCTTGTCATAATAATGAGGACAGTTTTAGAATCAGTTGTTCGCAAAATATGAAGAGAAACAATTATATAGATATCAGCTGATACTTAGCAATGATGTGTTATTAAAAGTTTACTGATTACGTGTGATTTAACTATTGCATAGAGTATAATTTGAAGAACTTATATAAGAAAGAGATTCAAATACTCAGGGGTCATAAGGACCAAAAACAGAAGGAAGAAAGGAAACGAACGGGGGTTGGAGATTACAGAAGATGAAGAGGCACAGATGCGATGGCGGCCGAGTTACCGAAGAAGAAATAACTGTCTGTATCTTTAAATTTCCCGATGTTTTTTCTCTCTGTCTATCAACTTAGTTGACGCGTATTCTTTACTCTCTATCTCTCTCTTTTCGCCGACGACGATAGACGATGCACAACAGCCCGGTGATGAATCTCAATTCCATGTTTCAAGTCTTCGATCAACCGTCGAGTTGGTACTGAACACGTTTTGATACATACATGCGCACCTGATGCTCGAATACCTGAAAATCGGAGCCGTGAGTTTTTATCCAACCTAAAATTTCTTTATAACAATTAATATCTTGGGATCTTGCTCAGTATTCTGTGTTTAATGGTAAGAGTGTACGCCAAAAGTCCAGGATACAAGGATTCAATCCCGGGTCGAGTCATACCAAAGACTCAAAAATAGTACTTGATACCTCCTTGCTTAACACTCTTAGCACTATAAGGCACGAACTATGGGCCAGAAGAGTAATCCAGCCAAAGAAGTATCATCCTTTCCCACACCTACGTGTTGTAGCTATTGAAAAGAGAGCCTTCGGGTCACCCTCGACTACGTTAGGCCAACTTATATATATATGGCCTATGCTTGCTGCTGCTCGTTCCAAACTATGCAGAAGTGTTTCGGCTTGGTCAGGTGTATTTGCCAGTATCGCTATGTCATCGGTGTAGTCGGCGTCGGTAATTGTTGTTGCGGGGTATCTTCTGCTTCTTTTCTTCGTCAGTTCGAAGCCATTCTCTTTGATTTTGTCAATCGATGTTCTAAGTACGTAGTCTAGACAAATGATAAAGAGGTACGGGGCCAGCATGTTAATGCACACAAAACGGAATACATGTGCTATAACCAAACGGGGGACATCTCCACTCTAGAAGGAACCCCACTTGAACTAGTAGACAAATTCACGTACCTAGGAAGCAGCGTCGAATCAACCGAAAAGGACATCGAAACGAGGCTAACGAAAGCATGGACAGCTATCGATAGGCTATCGATTATATGGAAATCAGACCTGGCCGATAAAATGAAACGCAGTTTCTTCCAGGCAGCGGTCACATCGATACTGCTATATGGATGCACTACATGGACGCTAACAAACGGCTGGAGAAGAAACTAGATGGCAATTACACAAGAATGCTGCGTGCAATCCTGAACAAGTCCTGGCAGCAACACCCCACAAGACACCAACTATACGGCCACCTGCCCCCTATCGCGAAAACTATTCAAGTTAGACGAACCAGACATGCAGGACACTGCTGGAGAAGCAGAGATGAACTCATAAGAGATGTACTCTTATGGATCCCCACACATGGCCGCGCAAAAGCAGGGTGACCAGCTCGAACGTACATTCAGCAGCTATGTGAGGATACAGGTTTGTTGTCCTGAAGACCTACCTAGGGCGATGAACGATAGGGAGGAGTGGCGAGAGAGGGTCAGGGATATCCGTACTACCAGCACGATATGATGATGATGATGATATATATATATATATATATATATATATAAAATTGAATGAAAGTCTCTTAACCACGGGATCAGCAAACCCACAGTTACTCATGCTAGATCACCGATATTGAAAATTATTTCACCCTTTATGTGTAAATATAGTAAATTAAATTATTAATTCACTCTCTCTCCCTATATATATATATATATATATATATATTTGTGTGTGTATATGTCTGCATGTGTGTGTACTCACCTAAAACCATCCTTACGAAAAGGAAGCGACGCATAATCACCTTAGCTGATTTTAAGAGGCTTGAATTCAGAGTTTTGTTCTTCCTTGATAGGTTGCATTAACAAGGTTAAAGAGCCCAGGCTACCCTACTAGTTATTAATTTTCACATAGTGCTAATACGCATGGGGAAAGTATGAATCCAACATTTCTCTCTCCAACTAAGAGTAAGTAATAGCGTAGGTTTGAATCTTTGACAACCGGTCTAGGAAGAAGAATTTTCTGAATATATATATGTGTATATTCAGAAATATATATATATATATATATATATATATATATATATATATATATATATATCCACAGACATACTGTTTTGTTTTATTACAACTCTTCTGTGTGGCTTGAGACACATGATGGTTCAAGATTCGCTCGGATTTACGTCAGTCGGATATCTTACCCGGAGATATCACCATTCTCAGCGTAAGTAAGGAAATCTTTTAGGTGTATATTCACATATGCGATGTCGGCTACCGAAGTGCTCAGTACATCTGAAGAGCTTTGCGTTTTACGCGAATGTGGTAGCCAGCAATTCCTCACTCGAGTGCTTAACCCACACAAGGGGAGTATATATTGTCATTCACAGGCAGCCTGTTCCTTTATATCAATAGTTTCTTTTCAGTGTGGCTAGACACGCGATATATATATATATATATATATATATATATATATTATATATATATATATATATATATATATCCAGGAACAGTGTTTTCAGTTCTTAAAAAGATTTCAT
The DNA here is from genome assembly GCA_963585895.1 of Sepioteuthis lessoniana. NCBI lineage: Eukaryota > Metazoa > Mollusca > Cephalopoda > Myopsida > Loliginidae > Sepioteuthis > Sepioteuthis lessoniana. The sequence continues at coordinate 49,020 of CAUZXS010002491.1, read as the reverse complement.
TATAAATGAAATACCGGATATTCCACGTTTATGTAGGCTGAAACAAAATTGTTTGTTTTTTAAAATTAATTTTACTTTTAAATACAATGTTTGATATAGAGAAGTATTGTAAGTTCAAACAAAGCTTCCTTTCTTTATAATAATTCTTTTGGATGGAGGTGGACACGACGACACGAGTTCAAATCCTGGACGAGCCTGATTACATTTCACATAGCACTAATACCCTTGGGAAAGGTATGAATCCAAATATTCTCCCTCCAGCTATGGGTAAATAGTAGGGCAGACTAGGTTCTTCAGCCTTGTTTAGCCGACTAGTCTAGGAGAAGGAAAACTCTGAATTCATACCTGTTAAACTCCGCTTAAAATGTGACCTTGTGTCATATCCTGCCCGAGCGGAGGGTTGGTAAATAGGATAATTCTTTATTTATTTAATCAAGCATCACAGCTTTTGTCACTTGCTGAATAATTTGCTACACAGTAACAATCTATACATTTCAAATTTAAGTTTTCACCCATATACGTTTTATAATGTTGTTTCTGGAAATTTTCATTTTGATTTTTGATTTCTTATATTATATTTTTTTATTTCATTCTTATTTTTATAATTTACATGATATCATTTATTCATACTGAATACAAAAAAGTTGCACACAGTTGTATGGCTTCAAGTATCCCTACCTAATCCAAATAATCAGCTAGGGCTGTAGAATACACCGACTGCGCCTCTGGAGAGAGGTAAGACCTCGCCCAACGAGTGTCCTGGATATGACACTAAGCAATCTGATCGTGAGGTTCCAGTGATGCTTGAGCTCTGGGAATGCGGAGTACCCCTTCACTGCCATCGCTCCCAAGTCCACTCTTGCCCGGAGTGGTAGCACCTGATAAGGGTCATATCTATGTGTTAAATAGAACTAACAGCATACTTATGCTAAACTGAATTGTTTGACTAAACTGAATGGCTTGAAATAGAATGGTTTTTGACAATTAAGACGTACTTACATTTAAAAAGCGTACTTGTGCAAAACTGAATCATTTGAAATGGAACTATTTTTTGACATTGAAACTGTACTTACACAAAACTGATTTCTTTAATATTGAACAGTTTTGACATTTAACTGTGTGTAAACAAAATCTTTACTTATACTAAACTGAATTAGCCGAATTAGAACTGCTTGACTAAACTGAATAGCTTAAATAGAGATGTTTTTCATAATTATAGTGTACTTACATTTAAACTACGTACTTATGCTAAACTGAATTGTTTGAAATACTACTATTTTCATAAAAATGAATTTGGCGTTAAATAACCTACAAAGGTTGATATGCCATAAAACCCAAACTGACCAACTTAATCCAAATAATTGTTTTAAGTAATTATTTCTGTTTAATAACGGTCATTTTTGAACGCAATTATATGGTGTAATTAAATAATTATAATTTTTAGTAAGCAATTATTGCTTCAAGTAACTATTCTTAATAAAAAGATAATTTACTGTTGGCCCAGGAGACCTCGGTTCAATCCCAGGTCGAGTCATACCAAAGACTCAAAAAATGGTACTTGATGCCTCCTTGCTTAACACTCAGATATATAAGGTAGGGATCATGGGTAAAGTGGAGTAAACCAGAGAAAGGAGTAGCGCCCTCCCCTACACGTAAGTGTAGTTGGCGACCGTAGTCGAGGGTGACCAAAAGGCTCCCTTTTCAATAGCTACTACACCGAGGTGTATGGAAGGCGCTACTCTACCCTTGATACGTACCTTTTACTGCTGAAGGCGCTACTTTACCCTTGATACGTACCTTTTATTGCTGAGTGTTTAGCAAGGAGGTATCAAGTATTATTTTTTAAAAGTCTTTGGTATGACGCGAACAGGGATTGAACCCAGGTTTCCCGGACCATTGGCGAACACTCTACCCACTAGGCATCTGACTTCGAATCATAAGTAGGTATAGTAGCTATTGAAAAGGGAGTCTTCGGGTCACCCTCAACTATGGTCACCAACTTTACTAATAGTAATATAGCATCAAGAATTTCAATCAAATACGAATAATTTCCAAACATTGATTTAATCCATAGAGCGGGCACTTACAGAGTGAAACGATAAAATTGTCGTCGTAGAGAAAATAACACTACAGATTTATTTTAAAACTTTTGTAGAAAAAAAATCAATTCAGATAACTTGATTATGTTGTAGAGCTGACATTTATTTAATGTAGCCGCCTTCAGCCTCAATCACCGCCTCGATACGGATCCACAATTGGGAGGATGCCTTTACCACAAGCGCCGACCGGAGCTCGGTGAATACTCGGTGGATGGCAGCGATCAGGCTGGCTTTGGTGTTGTGGGATGTCATGTTGGTGATTTTCTCGACGTATGACCAAACGAAGTAGTCCAGCAGGTTCAGGTTGGGGGAGGAGGGAGCCTGACGGACTTGATTAGCCTGAGGTTCTTTGTCTTCTCAGTCAAGATCTGGCTTGTCTGGTGCCTGTAGGATCTACACTTCAAGTCCTCCTTTGCACATGCATTCACAGTTTTTTGTGAGACGCCTAAATCTCTGGCAATCTGCCGCTGAGGAGTTTCATCAATGATTGCCTGGACTTTTCGATGAATTCCTTGGTCTGGGTCTTCCTGGCGGTGTCCTTCCGCTCCACCAACTCCAAACGGTTATCCGATGCGTTTAGCTGTGCCCTTAGGCGTTGAACCGTTCGGATTTGCATTTTGAGGGTGCTGGCAATGGTCCTGTTGTCATAATTTGGATCGGTAGAGAGCATGAGATGTACAGCGGAACATCTCCGATCTCGCTCGTTGAACATTGTGTCACTTTCAGACACAATAGAAGGCTCCTGTCGCTCTTGGGATTTGTACACAACTGGCCAAGTAGTAGATGGTCTGCAACAAAAAAAGAAAACCAGTTTTCATTAAACGGAAATGGAATCATGTCGTCTTTCGTAGGGCGACAATTTTATCTTTCCACCCTCTAATTATACTCTCACTCTGGTTCAAAGAGAACCTGGGAGTAATGGGAATGAATGGACTATACACAGATCTCCAGAAAAGAAACCCCACTATCAGGTGCACTTTACTGTCTTTCCCAATGTTATTGAGGGAGTTTTATTCCTCAGTTGATGATAAGGTAAGTGGATTCTAAGCCCCACCGATATTTATGTACATATATGTATTCAAAGAATGTTAGGCAGATTTATCTGTCATATGCATAAATACTTATATTATTGTGTACTTTGAGATTAGGCTACGTGATTATATGGCCGAGTTTGCGTGGATGCACTCCTTATGGAATGAGGTAGGCCTTTCCTTTTCATTCAGTTATTATTTGTCTTATAATCAAATATGACAGTCTTCCGGTTTCATTATGTAATGTGACCTCATTTGCTGACATTTGTAGATAAACGATTTTTACTTGACTGACTCGTAGTCGATTCTATTGTTGAATGAAATTTGTGAATGCAAACATTTTCACTTTTATGTTTTAGTCGTATTTTCAGGATTATAAACATTCGTTTTTTTTCATTTTTATTTTTTTGTTTCCACTTTTCAATTAGATTTATTTCTAGGGCTTCTTTCTTTCTACATTTATTTTTTTTCATTATTTACTTACACCATTCTTTCTCTCTTTCTTTCTTTCTTTCTTTCAATATCCCTAACTTTTTTCTTCTTTTTCTTTCTTTCTCTGCCCTTTTCTTTCTTTCTTTCTTTCTTTCTTTCTTTCTATATCCCTATCTTTTTTCTTATTTTCTTTTCTTTTTTCTTTGTCTGTGTCTTTCTTTCTTTGTACATTTTTTTCATTATTTATTTACACCATTCTTTCTTTCTTTCTTTCTTTCTTTCTTTCTTTCTTTCTTTCTCAATTTATTCACTTTGGACATAGTCTTTTTTCTTACCATCAATTATCTTTCGTTGTATACGAGTAACTTCACTACTCATATATCATTTTTTCCTTCTTTTTCATGATGGTAATATCATTCTTCCTTCCTATTTCTTTCTTTCCTTTCTTTCTTTCTTTC
>CAUZXS010002491.1:0-40000 GCA_963585895.1 Sepioteuthis lessoniana | reverse complement strand
GACCCTCTCCGACACCTTGGTGTAGTAGCTACTAAAACAACAAAAACAAATGGTTCCAAGTATTGCTAATATCACTAACAATTCAATTAAACATCAGTTATTTATTTACACACAGTTAAATGATCAAACAGTTCTATTTCAAACTATTCAGTTTAGTGTAAGTCATTTGTTTGCACTCAGTTTAAATGTGAAATAGTTCTATTTGATAGGACTCTATCAGGCGCTACCACTCTAGGAAAGAATGAACCTCGGAGCAATGGTAATGAAGGGGTACTCCAGATTACCCAAAGCTCCAGCAATACTGGAGCCTCAACATCAGCTTGTTTCATGTGATATGTAGGAAACTCGTTGTAGGAGACTTACCCTCAGCAGAGATGCAGTCTGTGTATTCTTCACCCCCAGCCGACTGAGCTACATTAAAGAAGGTTAAGATATGCCAGTGACGAAGAAGTGAAAACTTCAGTGATACAGTGGCTCAAAGAACAGTCAAAAAATTTACCAGGCAGGGATAAATGCTCGCGTTCGAAAGTCGAGCATTGCTACTGAGAGAAAAGGTGACTATGTTGAGTAGTAGGAATGTGATACACAGACGACCAGTTTAATTTTGAAATATGATACATATTCCTGTGTCGATAGTTATTCCCGTACAAAAAAAGCATTACTTTTTTACTCAACCTTATATATACTATATACAGCTGCTACTCTCATTGTCAGTCTTGACTGACAAAAATAATAAAATTAGATGCATTAAATCGATCACATGATACTGTTCATTTAGCTGAATATTAATATACTAAGTTTGATAAAAAAGTATCTTGAGGGAAGCTGTTAATTTTTTCAGTTTTAAAATTTGGAATTTAAATGATGCATGCACAACTGAACAAATCATATGATAATGATATAATGTCTAGATTGCAGATATATCGGAAGGAGGAAGTCCTAATCGTGTATTGGCTAATGTGCTGGACTGTGACAGCATAGTGAGTCATTTCGAACTCCAGTCACGTACTACATCCACCTTCGGACTAATACCCTTGGGAAATTGTATCTGATGTCGAGACTCCAGTCCTGGAGTTTGGGGAATGTGGAGTACACCTTTATTATCATTACTCTCATGCTCACTCTGACAAATATCGAAAGTACATGATAGGGTCCCGTCTATGAGTCGAATAGAACTGTTCAATCTTTTATTTGGATATCATTTATTTATAATTGATATCAAATTGAAATATTAGTGTTAAATAACAATACTGGAAACGATTTATCGTTGTGCAAATAGAACTATTCGTATAAAATAGCAGTACTTGAACCCGTTTAACTCTGTACTCACTATGAATAGCTATACTTAAAACTATTTAACGGGGTGCAGACAATAAATATCAATGCTTGAAACCTTTTTAATGTGTGCAAAAAATGAGCTCAAACACATTTTAAGATAAAGTTACCTACAAACTATTCACTTAAAAATTATATATATATATATATATATATAGGGGGACAACATTTGAAATTTGATAATCATCAAAGGTTGATGGGCCGTTAAACCAAGTTACTTAACCTTGGGTTAGGTATGAGCCCCCAAATCCTCAATGCTATGGTTTCAGTACTTAGACAACTGTTTTTCTACAAGGATGCATTTGGTATTGAATAACCCAAAAAATGTATATGCCATTAAACAAAGAATCAACCTGAACAACTCGGTTCCCTTTTGAAAGAGAATTATAAAGTTTGTCTCGATAGTTTTTGAACTGCACGTTTTGACGAAACATGGGGTTGTGCAAGCGCATCAATTTCAATGCTCATAAGACCTTGCTCTGTGTTGCTTTGTTTTGTTTACTCTGAAGTGAATTTTAAGGACTTGAATCACAGTTAAAGAAATATAACATTAATTTCACACATTTTGGTATTATGATTAATCTAAGTAATGCTTAGGTTTCCGACGCCACATACTGAGGCAATGATCAAAATAGTTGGTCTCGTCGAACAAATAGCATTAAGTATTGATTTTGATCCTCACTATGTGCAGCATATTTTTGTCGTTGCACCGAAACTAAGCTAAACCAGGGTGCCTCGGATTGTATACTGGTTAGCCATCTACTGTAGTATGTATTTACCAACCCCTTCGCACGGGCAGTATGTGACACAAGGTCAATTTTAAGCGGTGTTTTCCATCTCTCAGACTGGTTGCCTAACCAAGGCAAAAGAACCCAGTCTGCCCTATTATTTACCAGTAGCAGGATGGAGAATAAATGGATTCATACCTTTCCCATTTGTGCGATGTAAAACGCAATTAACATCGTCCAGGATTTGAACACATGTCGCCTTGTCCATTCCTTACGACGATAACCATTACACTACAGTCATCTCCAATCTACTCAGATCGATCGTTATTAGAAGGTTAGATTCTCACTGTGTGTCTAATAATTTTTAAATGACAACACTAGCAACGTTTAAAATATTTACTTACAATCTAGATTCAAGTGGAGGGTGTCTCTGTCGTGTAATGGCTGAAGTGATAAGCTGTGGCCTCAAAGGAAACGAGTTCAAACTCCTTTGGTACTATTTCTTTCATTTTCTAATATTTTGAGGAAAGATACAACACCCTTTATTCACCATCCCACCACCGGCCTGCAATGGGTTAAATGGTGTAAATATCTTCCTCGGCAAAGATGAGAAATGCACAAGAATTCTACGCGTCATACTGAACAAATCCTGGAAACAACATCCCTCAAAACAGCAGCAGTACGGCCATCTACCTCCCATCTTTAAAACAATGTAAATAAGATTAACAAGACATGTGGACGCTGAAGAAGAAGTAGGGACAACGTCATAAGCGACGTTCTCTTATGGACCCTTTCACATGGATGTGCAAGTGTTAGATGACCAACGTGAACATATCAACAACATTTTTGTACAGACACAGGTTGCAGTCTAGAGGACTTGCCAGAAGCATTGGATGATAGAGATGAATGACGAGAGAGAGAGAGAGAGAGAGAGCGAGAGTGAGTGAGAGAGAGAGAGATAGTTAGAAAAAGTTGTGCTCGCAGGCCATGATGATGATGATGACGAAGATGGCTTTGGCGTTAAATTAACTCATGAAGTTTGATCTGCCATTAAACAAAAAATTCATACCAGGAGGTCGAAATTTCTTAAATGAAAATCGATATTTTTTTACCGTTTAGAATAAGAGGACTACCATCTTCAACTTCTTAGTCTCTCAATGCCTAATAATATGTCACCCACCTTACAGAGGCCTTATATCTCATAACAACATTTTTTATTGTAATATTCTTTGTTGTAAATAAAAGCATGTCACTTGTCTTTATTCTCCGTAAGCTTCACATGCACTGGATAGAGTCCTGCTAATATATTTTTTTAAATTTATTTTCGTCTTCCACATTGTTCAATGTTGACATAACTTGAACTTTTTTGTTATTGGTTGATTGTTTGGGTTTTATGGCATATTAGCATTTGTGGGTTATTAATGCCAAATCCAATTTATTCATATAATCAGTTCTATTCCAAACAATTCAGTTTAGCATGAGAACACAGTTTAATTGTAAAAATCATTTGTATTTCAAACTATTCAGTTTAGTCAAACAGCTCAATTTCAAACAATTCAGTTTAGCATAAGTACGCTGTTTAGTTCTATTTAACCAATAGATAGATCTCTATCAGGTGCTACCACTCCAGAGGTGTAGTCAGTGTATTCTGCAGCCCCAGCCGACTGGGCCACAGGACACTCGTTGGTGGGATCTTACCCCTCTGCAGAGATACAGTTAGTGTATACTACAGTCCCAGCCGACTGGGCAATAACTTGAACTAACATCTTTCAGGTCTTGTTTACGTCAATCAGAAGGTGTTTTCTTTCTGAGACGGGGCACTTGGTCATAATCTCAAATTCCTTGAAAGATAGATGATAAAGGACGTTTGAAAAAAACACGCAACTGAAACTTTAAAAGTTTTAAAATATCAAAATATACAATTTCGAATTTAAATGTAATCCGCTTAAAGTTCTGTTAAGAGACCTTACCTAATGACACTCTATTACGAATACCCGACACTTGTTCTTCTAAACGCTATTATAGATTAGTTAAAAGTTATTGTTTGGTGTGTCTTAAAGAAAGAAATATGCTCTAAGAAAATAATAGAAGAAAACGAAACTGCTGTCTAATTGTAGATATTTATTTAGATAATTTTTATATTGTCAACCTATATATTAATATGCCTCAAGGAGAGATATTTTCTAAATTTTTTGATAACTCTAAACAAGAGAGAATAAACTCTAGAACACACAGTGTGCATCACTGCAGAGAGGGTAATACCTCCCCTCGACCACAGCGCATGTCCTGGATATGAGATTAAACAATCTGGTTGCGAGGCTCCAGCCTTGGAGATTTGTTGAATCATTTCATTGCTGTTGCTTGCAGGTCTACACTGGCCCGAACTGGTAGCACCTGAAAAGTTCCTATCTAAGGGTCAAATAGAACAAAGTATGTGAGCTAACAAATGGTCACCACTTTATTCTTTTTTTATTATAGTATTTTAGCATTTAATATTGTTTAATAGTACTTTACTATTTAATAGTATTTTGAATTTTTTGCCGAAATTGATTCAAATTTTATTCCACTCCATTTGAGAAACCATCTTAAGATTGCTCAAATATTAAGGATTTCTCTGATGAACATCAAGTTCAAACTTATTCCATAGTATATCATTTGTATTTGATTTGGCCATAGGAAAACCCTTATTTTCTTGGTATTTGACCATTCTCTCATTTTCACTCTAATAAGCTTCACATTATAATCATATTGGAAAATCTAACTCACGGTTGTTGAAGATATTTCAGTGATTGAATTAAGTTCTTCATTTTTAGATATATAATACTTTTCCGTCTCCTTCAAGGATTTGTAAAGCACCTCTACCAATAGAAGGAAAACAAAACCAAATCATTATTCTTCTATCACCGTATTAAAATGTTGGCTCGGTGTTTTGAGAGTTATACGAAATGCACTTTTTTCTCCAGACGTCTCAAACTGTTTCTTCCAAAGAGAGTTAGCTGGTACTGCTGAATATACCAACTACATCTCTGCAGAGGGATAAGATTCCCCTACCAGTGTCCTGTATATGATGATGAACAATCTGATGGTGAGGTTCCAGTAATGCTGGAGCTTTGGGAAATGCGCAGTAGCCTTTCATTGCCATGAATCCCAGGCCCACCCTTGCCCGGAATGATAGTACCTGATAGGGTCTCTCTAATGGTCAAATAGAACTAAATTTTGTACTTATGCTAAATTGAGTTGTTTGAAATAGAAATGCTTTTGACAACTAAACTGTGTATTCATGATAAACTGAATAGTTTGAAATAGAAATGCTTTTGACAACTAAACTGTGTACTCATGATAAACTGAATAGTTTGAAATAGAAATGCTTTTGACAACTAAACTGTGTACTCATGATAAACTGAACTGTTTGAAATAGAACTGATTATTTGTATAAAAATGGATTTGGCATTAAATAACCCAAAAATGTTTATATGTAAGAAAAAAATGTATTAGGCATTAAATAACCTAGAATGGTTGGTGTGCCGTAAAACCTAAACAAAATAAAACCAAACCTGAAACCATTTAATTGTGGACAAACAAATGTTCTCTTGCTCATTTAAAATGTTATCTTTAATTTATTCTTTTTACGCAAAAACAGAATTTGGCATTAAATAACCTAGAATGGTTGGTGTGCCGTAAAACCTAAACAAAATAAAACCAAACCTGAAACCATTTAATTGTAGACAAACAGATGTTCTCTTGCTCATTTAAAATGTTATCTTTAATTTATTCTTTTTACGCAAAAACAGAATTTGGCATTAAATAACCTAGAATGGTTGGTGTGCCGTAAAACCTAAACAAAATAAAACCAAACCTGAAACCATTTAATTGTGGACAAACAAATGTTCTCTTGCTCATTTAAAATGTTATCTTTAATTTATTCTTTTTACGCAAAAACAGAATTTGGCATTAAATAACCTAGAATGGTTGGTGTGCCGTAAAACCTAAACAAAATAAAACCAAACCTGAAACCATTTAATTGTGGACAAACAAATGTTCCCTTGCTCATTTAAAATGTCATCTTAAATGTTATCTTTAATTCATTCTTTTAGAAATATAAAGTCATTTCATGCAAAACAGAATTTGGCATTAAATAACCGACAATGGTTGATATACCATAAAACCTTACTAACCCACCAACCAAACCAAAGAGATCAGTTTTAGTCGCATCATAAAATTGTATTTTATTTAAAAAGTACAACAAAAGCGAAAAAAAAAAAGTGGCATAATGGCTAACGTCCTGCACTGTGACCTCGAAGTAAGTGAGTGTGAACTCCAGTCGCATTTTTTAATTCACTTTCATTCTAATATCCTTGGGAAAGGCATGAACCTTATTATCCTTAGAGTCTAACTAGGACCACAGTTGTTTTTCTACAAAGATGGTTTTAGCATTTAATAATCAACGAAGGTTGATATGCCATTCAACAAAAGATACCGTCTATCTCAGATTATTCTTCTATTTATTTGTATTAAAATAACAGAATCTATGTAAAGATGAGGCAACATATTATTTGCTTTTCCTTGTTAATGGACAATTCGATAACACAAAATCCATAATATTGGCAAATTGTTAATTTGTTGTAAGTCGACATAGAAAGGAGTCAATGACTGCCTGTTTTGTAGCATCAGCCGTAAAATGAATCTGGGATGGGCCAACGTCCAACTGTTTTGTTTATTCTACGAAAGAAACGGTGTCTCTTTTTCTACGCTGATTTCCGCAGGGTTTTATTTTATAATAAGAAATTTCTGTTCTAAGTGATGTAAATTTTCTGTGCATTAGAGAGAGAGAGAGAGAGAGAGAGAGAGAGAGAGAGAGACTTGTAGAGACAAAGAGAGAATTAGAGAAAGTGCGGTGTTTTGCTATTTTGAAAAAAAAATCAATTCTGTTGAAAAAGGAATATTATTTTACTATTTTAAAACTTAGATTTTTTTTAACAAAAGGATTGAAAGCGTACAAAAATAGAATTTGTGTCGGCCCATGATCTACGCATGGGAGGGAACAAAGCAAACAAAAAAAGTAATTTTTAAAGAATGAATACCAGGGAGTGAAGCAGGAGGAATCAAAATGGAAAGAATAGCAGAGAAAAATAAACAACCTGTTGTTTTTGTTGTTGTTGTTGCTGTTGTTGAGTAAAGCAAAATCTGCATTCAAATAAAATTTGAAAATATTTATCCGATTCAAAAAAATGTTTTTCTGGATTGTAATTCTTCCTTTCATCTCGGCAAAATACTTTAAATTATACAACGCAGTGGAAAAAAGATTTAAGTGAAAGAAGAAGAAGAAGAAGAAGAAGAAGAAGAAGAAGAAGAAGAAGAAGTGATGGATAATAAAAGAAGCGGGGTGAAAGGAAGAGGAGTACGAATGTTGAAGACAAAAGGGAAAAGAAAGAATTTGAAAGAATATAAAAAAGGAGAAATCAACGAAAGAAATCAGGATTCCATATCTTAAAATTGATAGAAGAAGAAGAAGAAGAAGAAGAAGAAGAAGAAGAAGAAGAAGAAGAAGAAGAAGAAGAAGAAGAAGAAGAAGAAGAAGATAGATAGATAGATAGATAGATAGATCCTGAATTACATTTTCAAAATATAGTAAAATAAAATTAAAAAAAATAAATCACTCTAAAGATACAGATGAAGGAATTAATAAAATATAACGCGAAAACCTAATTTTTTAAAAGATATTCCCCTACATGAAAAAATATCCTAAGCGTGGATTTCGTGCTGCATTGATTTGAAAAATGTCACCCACTGCCGAACCAATAAAAATATTTTGATGAATTAAAAAAACTGTTCAAAAAAAGGCACCGCAGACGAAAGTGTGATGTGTGGAGTCTTGAAAAAGACATGAAGAATATCCAGTAGATATTATGGAAATTCCCAGCCTAAAAAACAAACAAACCTTTTCTCTCGCTGCCTATCGTGTATTTATTTGCTTGAAAAAAAAAAAGAAACAATTTTTCATCCTAAATAAAGAAACTTTTCTTGGAACCCACCATTGCTAGGAATAATATATATATATATATATATATATATATATATATATATATATATATATATATATATAAACACGGCTAGTGAATGTGAGACTAAAAATAGAAAAATACGTTTTGGTTGCTTTTGAGAGTATCAAGTGATAGCAAGTCTCCCCAAGATTTCTGTAAGTTTTTGCTATTTTTGTTTCTCCTCAAATATTACTGTTATTGTTGTTATCGTTATTGTTGTTGCATTAATCTCCAATGACAGATGCCTGGCTCCAGATCTTGCTCACGGACGTCTAATCTTGATAAAGACAAGCGTCTTCATTTCCGAAACGAAGTGATATAGATAAACTGAAAAAACAAATAAAGTGTCTCTACAAGTGCCATAATTATGTTGAAAAAAGTGAGAAAGAAAGAAACAATGGATGGAATATAGCTGTCCACTCAAGAAAGAATCAAGACATTGGGAGATAACTAAAATAAATGCAGGAATGTTAGTAACTGATACTATCAAGCAAACGGAGATGATGAAAGAAAAAGTAAGAATTTTTTGAAACTATAATCAGATCCAATGAATGAATACTAGGACCGATACTGTAATGAGATCTTCTGGACTCTTGTTAAACTGGTTTGGTTTGAGTGTTTGGATTTTATGGCATATCAACCTTTGTAGGTTATTTAACGCCAAATCCATTTTTCTGAAAATAGTTCTATTTCAAACAATAAGTACGCAGTTTAAATGTAAGTACAGTGTAATTGTGAAAAACATTTCTATTTCAAGCTATTCAGTTTAGTTAAGCAGTTCTAATTCAGTTAATTCAGTTTAGTATACGTACAGATTTTGTTTACACACAGTTAAATGTCAAAACAGTTCTATATTAAACAATTCATTTTAGCGTAAGTATATTTTCAATGTCAAAAAACAGTTCCATTTCAAATAATTTAGTTTAGCATAAGCACGCAGTTTAAATGTAAGTTCAGATTAATAGTCAAAAACATTTTTATTTCAAGCTATTCAGTTAAGTCCAAAAGTTCTAATTCAAACAATTCAGTTTAGCATAAGTATGCAGTTAATTCTATTTAACCCATATATAGGGCCCTATCAGGTCCCAGAGAGGACCTGGGAGCGATTGCAATGAAGGGGTACCCCGCATTCCCCAAAGCTCATTTATTACTGGAACCTCACTATCAGATTGTTTAGTGCCATATCTAGAACACTTGTTGGGGGTTGGTTCTTACCCCTCTACAGAGTTGTAGTCAGTATATTCCACAGCCCCAGTCGACTGGACAATCTTAAATTGGTCAAAGGAGGAACTTATAGATATAAGCCATAGAAAGAGGAAATTGATGACGATGAACAAGGCCGAAGAAACAACATTGAAAGATTCTATGTGACAAACCTAGGAAACTGCTCATGGGATGACCTGGAAATCACTAACTAGGGGAAACTAAGATTGAGAAGTAAATATCTGTTAAGATTAGCTCAAATAAATGATTTTAGAATTACTTATGTCAAAGCAGAGTCCATGTAGTGCATCCATATAGCAGTATCGATGCGACCGCTGCCTGGAAGAAGCTGCGTTTCATTTTATTGGTTACGTCTGATTTCCATATAATCGATAGCCTATTGATAGCTGTCCATGCTTTCGTTAACCTCTTGTCGATGTCCTTTTCGGTTGATGCGACGCTGCTTCCTAGGTAAGTGAATTTGTCTACTAGTTTAAGAGGGGTTCCGTCTGCTGCGAGCAATCTTGAACAAGTCCTGGTGGCAACACCCCACAAGACACCAACTGTACGGCCACCTGCCTCCTATCAAGAAAACTATTCAAGTTAGACGTACCAGACATGCAGGACACTGTTGGAGAAGCAGGGACGAACTCATAAGTGATGTACTCTTGTGGACCCCTTCACACGGCCGTGCAAAAGCAGGACGACCAGCACGAACATACATTCATCAACTATGTCAGGATACGGGATGTTGTCCAGAAGACCTGCCTGAGGCGATGAACGATAGGGAAAAGTGGCGAGAGAGGGTCAGGGATATCCGTGCTACCAGCACGACATGATGATGATGATGATGTCAAAGCAAAAAATGATAATAGCCAACCAAGTAAGTGTACGCAACAGGGGAATTGAGATGAAACATTTTATCACTTAGAATATTCAGACTACGGACCTCATCTTTATTGTTATTCAAACAACGTTTCGGTCGATCTGTTCTTCGGCTTTCTACAGTATTTTATATCGAACTCAGAAACCTACACAGAACATTGAACTGAACCCTTGATTTTATCCACGGGGTAGACAGTTCCAATTCTGTTAACCTTAACTGGGTACAAGTGTTAAGTTATGCAAAGTAGTCCTTATTATTCTTACCTGTAATTGGGATTGAACCTGCAACCTCTAGATGATTTAACTAAGAAACTCTTTCCAACCAAATGCCTTATCTACTGTATCACGAGTCCGTCAAGGACACATGGCTACCGATTTCGACATGAAATACCTGAAGAAGCCTGAAGGACATATCGGTCGAAACGATGTGGGTATAACAGTAAAAATGAGTTTATCATTCCAAATCTTCTAAGTGATAAAAATTATCAAGTTTCATCGCATGAATCTAAACAAATAAGTGAATGCAAGAACAAGGACGACTGAGTGGGAAAGAATTGTGGAAGAAACTGAAATGTTACCACCCTAAAAAATGATATGTGCACAAATCAAAAATTCGAAAAGAAACACTAAAATTTGTTTTGGACTTTATGATACGAACGTATCACCCAATTCGAGCCAGATGACCAGACATAGTTTTAAATAACAAGAAGAAATAAAACCTATCATTTAGCGGACTGTTTCGTTCCAGCCAACCACAGATACAAAGTAAGGAAAGGCGGGATGCTTGAAAAATACCTTGCCTTATAACTAAAAAAGAAGATGACTGTAAGAGCGATCGTTTCATTTAGTTTGCTTTAGTTTTATGGCGTATCAACCATTGTAGATTATTTAATGCCAAATCAATTTTTATTCATATAAACAGCTCTATTTCAAACAGTTCAGTTTAGCATAATTTAGTTCTATTTGACCCATAGATAAGACCCTGTCAGGTGCTAATACTCCTGGCCAGAGTGGACCTTGGAGCGATGGCAATAATGGGGTACTATGCATTCCCAGCATTACTGGAGCCTCACCATCAGATTGTTTAGTATTATATCCGGGACACCCGTTGGGGTGAGTCTTATTCCTCTGCAGAGATGCAGTCAATGTATTCTGCCGCTCCAGCCGACTGGGCCAGATATCGATTGTTATTTGAGCTCTGAGACGTGTTACCAAGTGAAAGCGAAATAGGACAGAAGGATCTAGTGATTAGACAAAGAATTGAAAACATCTAAACCACTTTCAGTACTAAGATTGGCTAACATATTTTGAAAAGTTCTGGAGACTTGAGATTTGTTAGTACATGTGTAAAAACAGGCTGAATTGTAGACCATCCAAACTACAGCATTATCAAGATCGGCGAGAATACTGAGAAGAGTCCTGGAGACTTGTTGCCACTCAAACTCTAGTACGAAACCAACAACGAATGCTGGTGTGAAAAACACTCAAAGGTGAAAATATGAAATCATTAATCACATAATAAGCGAATACAGCAAATTAGCGCAGAAGGAATATAAGACTAGACACGACTGGGTGGGCAAGGTGATCAACTGGGAGATGTGCAAGAAATTTAAATTTAACCATACGAACAAATGGTATATGCACAACCCAGCACTTGTCCGAGAAAATAACACACATAAACTCCTATAGGACTTAGGGCTTACACACGGATAAAAAAAAAAAAGGACAAAGAAAGATTAATTACAACAACCAGGAAAATACGAACAACATAAAAATTAACAGAAGAACAATAACAAGGAAACAGAAACTCGAAGAAAAGCAATTGTATGGATATTTCAACGAAAGGTCACACAACAAAACCAACACATGGCTCAGAAAGGGAAACCTTAAGATAACACCTATAGGATCAACTCTGTTAAAGCGAAAATACATGATATGCAACGGAATAGCTAGTGTAGCGCTTGGATTCATGTCCAGCTAGGCTCATCCGACCCACATTGCACCAAGTGTGCCGATGACCTGCATAGTTCAGCAGGGCTCTATCCTCACGTCGTGTCCGACTTTCCCCTCCTCAACCCCCACTATAGTCCGACCTTCAGGTTATTTAACCTTGGATTATGTCCTGTCTGGTGGGAGGCCAAGACAAAGGTAAATACAAGCTAGTATAGGAGATGTAGTGGTAGATATGAAACGATTAATCACATAATAAGAGAATGCAGCAAATAAGCGGGAAAAGAGTTACAAGACTAGATACGACTGAGTGGAGAAGGAGATCTTGTAGAGATTGTGCAAGAAGATTAACTTTGAACATACTACCAAATGGTATATGCGCAAACTGGAATCTTTTCTAGAAAATAAGATACAAATGTTTTAGTCAATAGGGGAAGCCGACGTATATTGTGATGGTTTAATTGAGACTGACTTCCTGTCATTAATGTTAGTCTACGATTTATGAAAGAATAACTGGTTCTTCAATCAACTGAATAAAAATGTCTTCACTTATTCTTGCTTATTAAAATCGCTCCAAAAAGAGAAGGTAAAAGCCAGAATAAACGTTATAAAATAACTAAAGTGCTCAGAACGTGAAACTGCAAAGGAAATATTACAATAAGAAAATATTTTAAGATGTATAAACAATATTAAAAGAAAAAAAAATAAACTCATGACTCAGGGTTGTGGTTGTAAATAATGACCAAAAAATCAACAATGTAAAACTCGTGAGGGATTTTCTATATGCATTTAAAATATCATATATATATATATATATATATATATATATATATATATATATATATATAAACACATCACACAATATGTTATATAGGCTTAATGGTTAAAGTATTTGACAATAGTCCGGGAGACCGGAATTCAATTCCGAGTCGAGTCATACCAAAGACTCAAAAATTGTACGTGAAGTCTCCTTGCTTAACACATAGCATTATAAGGTACGGATCAAGGGTAAATGGAAAAAATCCAGGGAAAGAAGTAGCACCATCTCGTACACTTCACTGTAGTTCTAATGAAAAGGAAGCTTTGCGTCGCCCTAAACTAATCAAGGCAATCTTATATATATATATATATATATATATATATATATATATATATATATATATATATTTCAAAATTAAGAGATTTGCATTTTTAAGAATTATTTATTTCGTTTTTACATACGTGTATGTTTCAAGGTTGATGTTTTCGTGAGGGAACTTATGTCGAACAAGGCCATGTAAATGGACCACCCTATGAAACTGGAGCTCACTCGAGCAGGTCTACTAACGGACCTACACGAGTGAGTTCTACTCTCGTTGGGTGCCTTATTTACAGGGCCTTGTGCCACATATGTTCTCTAATGAAAGCAACAAGCTGGAAACATGAGGTATGTAAGACGAAATGAATAATTCTTTACAAAACGCAAATCTCTTTGTGGACCTATTCATTTTAATATATTTAATTTTTCTATCATTCAATAAATAATTTTTTACACACACACACACACACACACACACACACACACACACACACA
Source organism: Sepioteuthis lessoniana (assembly GCA_963585895.1). Classification (NCBI taxonomy): domain Eukaryota; kingdom Metazoa; phylum Mollusca; class Cephalopoda; order Myopsida; family Loliginidae; genus Sepioteuthis; species Sepioteuthis lessoniana. Next base: position 26,285 of record CAUZXS010002491.1, on the reverse strand, counting down.
CACACACACACACACATTTATATATATAAATATATATATATATATGTATGTATGTGTGTGTGTGCGTGTGGGTGTGCTTGTGTGTGTGTGTGTGTGTGTGTGTGTGTGTGTGTGTGTGTGTGTGTGTGTGTGTGTGTGTGTGTGTATGTTGAGACCGTCAGAAGAAAAAGCTAGTTCTAAGTGGCAATCAAAAATTAAAGTACGTATATACTTGAAACGGTATTGCAATAGTAAAAGAAAGGACAGTCATTGTTTTAAATGTAAACACGTATAACCGACTATATTTGAATAGAAATAGTTCACGAATTTTTACATCATTTTGAGATATTTTTAAAAAATGTCCTCATCAGTAGAAAGCTTTTATACAACGATTCATGGAATTGTCTGTTTTTGTTATACGCACACACGCACACACACACACACACACACACACACACACACACACACACACACACACACACACATATATATATATATATATATATATATATATACATATATTGTTTATTTTCGTTTAGACTGTGGATAAACATTGATATAAAATAGCATTAAAACGTAATAATCAGGTTTTATTTTATTTCTTATGCACTTTACTTTGTGTTTCTTCAATAAAAAAAATAACGTATTCGATTTAGTTCAATGATTTGAAAATTTGCCTTTATTTCACACTGAAAATTGTCTTTTCTTTTTTTTAAAATCCTTCCACGTTTGATAGATGTGTCATTGTTTCTTTAACTTAAAGAGACCGTAATTTCTAGACTCAATTCACCAAAATTAGTATTAAATTCCCGGGCGTTCTAATATGTTTTTGGTTTGTTTTCATGGCATAACCGTTGCAGGTTATTTAATCCCAAATCCAGTTTATTCAAATATATTAGATATATATAATTTGTAAGCATAAGTCAACAAAGTTTAATTGTTCCAAGTATTGTTATATATCACTAATAATTCAATTGAACATCAGTCATTTGTAAACACATAGTTAAAGGATCAAACAATTCTATTTCAAACAATTCAATTTAGCATAAGGCATGTATTTGTACATATTTTAAATGTGAAACAGTTCTATTTGACCCTTAGATAGAACCCTATCAGGTGTTACCTCTCTGGGACAGAGTGGACCGAGCAGTGATGGCAATGGGTACTCTGCATTCCTCAAAGTTCCAGAATTGTTGAAGCCTCACCATCAGGACACTCGATATGGTTGGTTTTACCAATCTGCAGAGATGCAATCAGTTTATTTTACAGCCCTAGGCGACTGGGCTGGGTATTTTTATAATACTACTTACAACTATAGATGATAAAAGAAAAGAAAATCTTTTCATTTATGGACTATTAAAATGTCTTTTAGTACAGGTCCAGTAGAATGGCAAAGAAAGTTTTTCTGAAGATCGGTAATCCACCCGGAACTATGCAAGAGATAGAATTTCGACCATACTAACAAATAATATAAACACAAACGTAAATCTGTAAAATGTGGCACAAACATTTTCTGGGATTTTGAGATACAAGTGGATCACCTTAATCCAGGTCATGAGACCAGGCTTATTTTTAATTAAGAAAAAAAAAACTTATCTCTTAGATTTTGATATTAGAATGGATCACAGAGAAAAAGTGAAGGAAGGCAACAAGCCGCTCAAACACCTAAATCTTTTCAGAGTTGAGACATAAATGAAACATGAAAGTGATGGAGATACTAATCGTAGTTGGAACAGCCCCAAACAGGTGGAAAAGGGACCCGAGGAAACTGGAAATCAGAAGAATCAAGGCAATTCAGACAACAGCACTGCTGAAACAAGGTAGAATGCTTAGAAGAGCCCGAAAGAACTGAAAATATTTGCTGACACACAAACATCATGGAAAAGCACCCGGTTGGGCTAACGTGAAAAACTTGGAAGAAGAAGAAGAAGAAGAAGAAGAAGAAGAAGAAGAAGAAGATACCAAGAAAAAAATATATATAGATTGAGGACTAAATGGATTTCTGAGAGGAAGGGGAAAATTAGAAATTCTTTTGTATAATTGGAGTGATATGAAGAATTTCTTTTATGGGAGGTTGATTACCAAGGCGAAAACTGCTGCACCCTGAAAAATTAAAGCGTTTTATTCCATCACTCACTCACTCTCTCTCTCTCTCTCTCTCTCTCTCTCTCTCTGACAATATGTATATATATATATATATATATATATATATATATATATATATATATATTCCTCCGTTTTGCTTTTTAGAAACAGTTTTAATAGTATTTTTTGTGAAGATGAGAATATGCTTTCTTCTTTATGCGTTTACAATTATTTTTTTCCCTATAGAAACTGTTGTTAATGATGACACTAACGCCTATTTTTTCTCATTCAAGTTATGACTGATTTCTACGTTGTTTTTGAATTGCTTTTTTTTATTTACTTATTTCATTTTCCAATTATTATTTTTTTTATATTACTGAAAGAATCCGTCGTGTGTGTGTGTGAAAAAAAAGTTCCTTTTTTTTCCCAAAAAATGAATTAAATGTGCAAGATGAAGAAAAATATGGTTGAAAGAAAATGAAGTGGGGTGAGTTGGGAAGAAAGAGCCGGGTTTAGGGTTGGCGGGGGAATAGATGAATGAAGAAGCGAGCAACGAAAATTGAACAAAAATAAAAATAAAAAAAGTAGGGAGAGAAGAGAATCTGTTTCGAATAAAACTGAAAATGGTTGAAAGATATTTAGAAATGAGAGGGTAAAGAACGAGTGTCAAACAAAAGGAAGACTGTATAGGCAAAATAGATAGATAGATAGATAGATAGATAGAGAGAGAGAGAGAGAGAGATAGATAGATAAATGAACAAATTATGAAAAAAATCGATATATTGATAGCTAAATGAAAAAATAATGAAATAAGATAGATAGATAGATAGATAGATAGATGAACAAATTATGAAAATAATCGATATATTGATAGCTAAATGAAAAAAATAATGAAATAAGATAGATAGATAGATAGATAGATAGATAGATAGATGAACAAATTTAACGATTATATATATATATATATATATATATATATATATATATATATAGAGAGAGAGAGAGAGAGAGAGAGAGAGAGAGAGAGAAACGACAGAGAGAGAAATTGATGAACAAATGATAAAGTAAAAGTGATATATAGATAGACAAATAAATAAGTAATGAAATAAACTATAAATAGATCGATCGATAGATAGAGAGAAATATGAATATATATATATATATATATATATATATATATAGCAAGAGAGAGAGAGAGAGAGACTGAGAGAGAGATAAAGAGAGAGAGAGACAGACACAGAGAGACAGAGAGACAAAGAAAGAGGGAGACAGAGAGAGAGAAAAAGAGATAGATTGATAGACAGACAAATTATGTGACAGATACAGATTAACAAATTATGTAGGAATAATATGATAAGTAATGATAGATAGATAGATAGATAGATAGATAGATAGATAGATAGATAGATAAAAGCAGGTATAATTAAACATACAACATGGAAAATATTTAATATTAAGTATTTAGAAAATATTTAATGCTTAGTTTAACAAGAATTTAAACCCAAACCAGTCTTATCAAAATTTGGGGAAGAACGACTCTAAAGCTGTTGCTTTTTTTTCTTGAATGAAATTTAAAGATAGGACATCAAACACAATTTTGAAAAGAAAAATAAATAAAACATTTAAAAAGGAGGCTGACAAAGAAAAGTCATCGTTGAAAGCAAGAGTTTTTGAGAGCAAAAGGAAATGATAGATTCAAATGATACGAAGCGATCTATAAAAAATGAAGTCAGTGAAAAAACAAGAGATTAAAGAATATCACAAAAGAAATTATAATAAGGGAATTGTGTGTTGGGTGGCGGAGATAGTTGAAAATAAGTGTTGCGTCGAGTTTTGAAGGGTGAGAAAAAAATGAAACGAACTGAAGGTAAGGTGACAAGAAGAGGCAAATGTCTATGAGAAGCGGGTGTTGGGTGAAGGGCTGACAGATCTAAAAAAAAAGTGAAAGTAAATATAATGAGAATGACTTTTTTTTTTTTTGAAAAATCTCTTTTCCCTTTCTGTCTTACGTTAGTATTTTTTTTATTTCAGCTTTTATTTTATTTTATTTTTTTTTTGTCAAGTTAAAACCATAGGTCGGTGTTGAAGTGGTTTTGGAAAACGTCTTAGCTATGAAGGTCAGTTCTCTATCATCTTTTGATTATGAGTTTGCAACAAAAAAACATAACAAGAGAAAAAAAAGCTTTTCACACCTCATTGTGCTTAAGGCCTCATCAAATACCGCCGTCATCGTTATCGTCGCTTGTGGTAATGGCAGTCGAGGAGAAAGGAAACAAATGAAGACTTCTGCGTGGCTTTATTCTTATTGTTCTTTCAGTGTGAAAGTCGGGGGATATGATATGTGAGTCTGGTTCTGTGTGGATGGATTGTACACGTACATGGCATCTCTTTAAATTTGAAAGTTTATGTGATTTTCTCTTTTTTTTAACGAGGATGAGTTGCCTTGCACAGCAGACGATTTCGTTCGCCATGTTGGGGAGTATGGAGGATTCCGTATGAATCTGACTCTTTCTTTTTCCTCTCTTTGCATGTGAGTAAAACTTATAATATATCACTGAATCACTCCCACACTCACAAGTTCTCTCTGTCTTAATTTTTCCCTCTGTCTATCTGTCTGTCTTTCTGTCTCTCACTCTCACTGTATATATATATATATATATATATATATATATGATGCACACAGAGTGTTCCATCTTTCATTTCAATGGCATGTCAAACCGTCTCGAGTTACTTTATATGTAGAGAAGGGTACAAAGTTGTAGCACTCCTTCTGAAGCCAAGCCTGGTTCTCTTTGGACTTGTGGGCCTGCGCCGAGTCCTGCTGCCACATCCAGGGTCTGCCACCGGCCACCCGATTGCACCAGGGGATCACCACACTCTTCAGCACATCCAGGTACACTTTGGTGTTGACTTTCAAGCCGACTTCGAAGATGTGAGGTGGCATAATGTGGCCCTCACTTGAAACCACACCAAGGACCATAACCGTCGCCGGAAACTTTGTCTTAATCACCCTGGGCACGTTGAACCGTCCGGATTTGCATTTTGGGGGTGCTGGCAATGGTCCAGTTGTCATCTTCGATCTCGCTCGTTGAACATTGTGTCACTTTCAGACATAATAGAAGGCCACTATCACTCTTGGGATTTGTACACAACTGTCCAACTAGTTGCTGGTCTGCAAGAAAAAAAGAAAACCGGTTTTCATTAAACGGAAATGGAATCATGGCGTCTTTTCTAGGGTGACAATTTTATCGTTCCACCCTATATATATATATATATTTTCAAGTGATTTATAATAATCCTGAGTAAGCACTTATAACTTCAAGTAACTAATTTTAATACAAATAGATTACGGTTATATGTCATCCAGTATTCCCATCTAATACGAATTATTTTTAAAGAGATCTATTGAACCGATACATACTACCACTCCAGCTCAGAATGGACCAAGAATTAATAGGAATGTTTCTACAATCACCAGATATCAAGAACTGGAGGTTCACTAGGCCAGGCAGTTTAGTGTCAAAGACAGGACACCTCTTTTTGGGATGTCTTACACTTCTACAAGAAATACAGACGGTGTATTACAATTACCACAGTTAGGACATTCCGAAAAAGGCTAGTAACGATTTAAATACATTTTAAACTGACTTGCGAGTAAACCTGCAAATGTAAATGGCATTTTCTTTCTAATATAATAAGAAAAGAGATAGGAGAATTAGCGAAAATAAAAAGAAATAAGAATAAAAAGAGCGGCTTTCTGAAGAATTTCTAGAATAAGAATTGGTATTGATATAATTCTTGTGTCATATCGCGACAAACGAGTAAATGAGAAGAAAAATCACTTAATATTAATGAAGAAACAACTCTCGTGGGAGAAAAACGTGATTAACAGAATTGACTCTGTAGTTGCGGGTGAAAAATAGGCTTAAGTTATGCATGAAGATGACTTGACAAAGAGTACAATATCGTGCTCCCGAACACTTATCCTATTGAGTGTAATATTATATATATATATATATATATATATATATATATATATATTCCATCTGAAAAAACAATATTTTTAAAGAAGATTGTAAAATAAATTTATAAGTTTTACCTGATATACATATACAAATATATAACATTACCGTTATTGAACATTGATTTTTAATCTAATATTCATTCTTACCCTGAGAGAGAACGAAAAATTTTAGCGATATCCTAACATACAGCAATTAGTAATGTCTTCGTATATAAAATTGTATATATATATATATATATATATATATATATATAATTATTCACATTATAGCTGTTTACAATATTTACGAATAAATATAGCTCAATATTGGTAATAGAGTATGTGTATCTTAGATAGGGTAACGCTGAAAAAGGGACAACGGCGTTTGGTGACTTTTGTAAGTATCTTGACTATACGATGACCAGTCATCAACCACCATTGAGTGTACGTCTTTACTATCCTCAAATATATATATATATATATATATATATATGTATATATATATATATATATATATATATAAAGGAAATCTCTGCTAAAATCGGCTTAAAATTGACATTTTGTCACATCGCCCTCACCTTTATGTATATATATGTATATATATGGAGAAAAATTGAAAAATAAATTAATATAAAATTGATTAACTCATTTGAAGAAAAGTCGACATTAAAACGTTTCGGTTTTAATAGGCCTTTTCCGGGACAAATATGACTTCATTATCTAAACTATTCTGCCAATGAATTTCTTAAATCGTGACAAAGGTTCATTAAAACCGAAACGTTTTAACATCGACTTTCCTTCTAATAAACTCATCAATTCTGGATTACGTTTTGTTTCAATTTTTTTGCGTACTGTGGGATTCCTTTCCATTATTCACTTATATATATATATATATATATATATATATATATGCATCTCCGCCTTGGAATAAGAGCCCTAGCCCAATGAGTATCCTGGATATGACACTGAACTATTAGATGGCGAGTCTTTAGTCTCGATACATTGACGATTATGAAATAACGTTTTGTTGCAATTCCACCTAAATCTTGAGGGGTATTACTTTTGGGTTAAATAAAATTTTCACATATCAGCTATACATGAAACCATCTGTCTGACAACAAATTATGCATATTTAATTAGTTTGTTTGTTTTACATTGTAACCCTGGAACTATTTAACCGTGTGCAAACAATTAATAGCGATATTTGGAACCGTTGATTTGCACGCAAGCAAATGAGTTCTGGCTCATTTAAAAATATTACCAGCAAGCTATCTGGTTATGAATCATATATATATATATATATATATATATATATATATATATATATATATATATATATTAAAGATATTTAGAAAGATTCCACACTTCGCAAACTGAGAAAGTAGCCGATAGATTTGCATGGGCTTGGTTTGTTTTGGTTTAATGACATCAACCATTGTAGGTTATTAAAGCCAAATCCATATATATATATATATATATATATATATATATATATATATATATATATATATATATATAAACAGTTCTATTTCAAACAATTCTGTTTAGCATTAGTATGCAGTTTAAATGTCAAAATAGTTCTATTTCAAACAATGTAGTTTTTACCATAAGAACACAGGTGAATTCTATTTAAACCGTAGATAGGACCCAATCAGATGATACCACTCCGGGCCGGAGTGGATCTACGAGCGATGGCATCGAAGGGAGGACAGCAGTCCCTAAGCCTATAGCATTACTGAATCCTCACTATCAGATAATTCAGCGTCAGGACACTTGATAGAGAAGTCTTAACCTTCTGCAAAGATGCAGTCGGTGTATTCTACAGCGCCAGCCGACTGGGAAAAGGTTTTGCCCAGGATGTGATTAAAAATTTTAATGACTGGATGTGCAAAACACTTTATCATAAAATAATGCCGTTGCTGATACTCCTAAGGGCGTTCAAACTGCTACAATATTAATTCCTACAGATGATCAACTAGTAAACTTACTTTTGCAGGGAAGTGATAATTTCTACCTTAATTGTAACTGCAAATTTCTCGTAGCGGGAAGATATTTCGAAACCTTTAACGACTGGGATTTACAAAAATATTATTTAGCTACTGACACTCTACATTGTACTCTATTTGATAAAAAAAAACTGTTTTGGAACAGATATTTTTGAGACGTCAACGTTGTGTTGTGCCCTTACTAAGTGGATCTTTTTTGTGCCCTATCTGAGATGTAAAGACAAAAGCTGCAGAAGTGAATGAACAAACAGGAAAAATATTCTTTAGTTTTTCGGGACAGTTTTTTTTTTATTTGTTTCTTTTTTTGTTTTCTCTCTTTGTCTTTATTTTTTCTAATTTTTCTTCTTCTTGTATTTTGTTTTCTCAATACGTGAGTGGGCTACAAAGTTCACTGGTTGAAAAGTTCAGATGATAAAGTCATATCTGTGGTCGAGGATTTTTTTTCATCAGTAGGACACAAACATTGCAACATCGATGGAAATAAATGTCTGAACTGAAAAAGGGACCCCGTGGAAAAATAAACCACATTTGGAGACATTCCAAAAGAAAATCTTGCTCTACAGATCAAATTTTCATTCAACCCTCGTATTTCATTGTTTTTTTTTTCTTTCTTTTTGGTTTTTTCTTTCTTTTTTTGTTTTTTCTTTCATTCTTTTTCTTTCATTCTTTCTTTTCCTAATTTGCTCAGTCTACATTTTTTTTTATTCCTTTTTGCTTTCTTTTTTTTTCTTTCTTTATTTTTCTTTCATTATTTTTTCAATTTACCTTTCTCTTCTTCAAACTTTTTCGGTTTACCTTGAATTTTATTCATTCATTCATCTTTATTTCTTTCTTTTCTTTTCTTTTCTGATTTTCTTTTGTTTTCTTCGAAATTGTTCGAGAGACACTGGATGCAGTCTAGAAGAGCTGCAGGATTCGAAGGATGACAGGGACAAATGGCGAGAGAGAGAGAGAGAGAGAGAGAGAGAGAGAGAGAGAGAGAGAGAGAGTCAGGGCAATCCGTGTTAGCAGCGTTTTTTGATTATTATGATAATGACTACTTGTTTAATTATTTATTTATCTTCATTTTCTGATTTTCTTTTCTTTTATTCTAACTTGTTCGGCCTTTATATTTGATATTTCTTTCGTTCTTTCATTCATTCGTTTATTCATTCATTGTATCTTTCTTTGTGTCGAATAGTTTGTTGGTAACTTTATTTTAAAACGAGTATTTAGAACTCATTTGTTTTCATAGACTTAAATGGTTTCAAGTAATTGGTATTTAATATTAGTCATTCTAATTATCTAGAATTCCTATCTAATATAAAGAATGTACTCACCTTTGTGGTCTCTAATAACTTATAATGACCTTTAGTAAATGGTTGAAAAGTTCTATTTGCCTCATAGATGCGATCCTAACGAGCCAGATTGGTCCTGCCAGTAATAACAATGAAGATGTAGTCTACTTTCTCCAAAGCTGCAGAATCGGAGCTTCAACATAAGAGGCAGTTTAATGTTGATATTCAAATCGAAATTAATCATATTAATATCTCAATTAACGGGATGTGATTCAAAGTTAAGTAAAATGGAGACACATTTAAATCATCATAACAACAACAGCAACGACATTAGTAGCAATAGTGATACAATTACTTTAATTGCTACGACTACAACTACTCCTAAAACTAATAATAATAATAATAATAATAATAATAATAATAATGATAATGACTTTGCCGTCCCGGCGGACCACAGAATAAATCTGAAGGAAATTGAAAAGGATAAGTACCTCAACCTTGCTAGAGAATTAAAAAAAACTGTGGAACATGAAAATAATGATTGTACCAATTGTGATTGGTACGTTAGGCACAATAACTAAAGGATTATTAAAAGGCCTGGAAGACTTGGAAGTTGTCGGACGGGTAGAGACTATTCAAACGACAACATTGCTAAAAAAGGCCAGAATCCTGAGACAAGTCCTGGAGACTTGAGGAGACTTGTTGTCACTCAAACTCCAGCGAAAAACCATCAGCTAATACTGATGTAAAAAACTCTAGAGGAGTAAATAATAATAATAATAATTACTTTGAACTTGCCAGAGGACTAAAAAAGCTGTGAAACATGAGAGTTTCAGTGATACCAATTGTAATTGGTGTGCTTGATAAAGGGGCTGTAAGAATTGCAAATCAGAGGACGAATCAAGACCATCCAAACTACAGCATTGTTAAGATTTGTCAGAATACTGAGAAGAGTCCTGGAGACTTAAGGATACTTGCTGTCATTCAGGCTCCAGAGAAAAAAAAAGACATCTGTAAAACACTGGTGTAAAAAACGACGACGACGAAGAAGAAGAAGAAGAAGAAGAAGAAGAAGAAGAAGAAGAAGAAGAAGAAGAAGAAGAAGAAGAAGAAGAAGAAGAAATTATGTAAAACAAAAGTGGAAAGTATATATAATAATAAATGTTGTAGGTTATGTGTTGATAAATCAAACAGTTAATTACATTAGCAAAATTGAAAAAAGCAGTACAAAGGTGTAGGAGTGAAGACACGACTGAGTTGGAAAGGTGATCTACTAGAAATTGCGCAAGAAGTTAAGATTTTAACATGACAGATATATAGAATTTTCTTGGACTTTGAGATCAAAACAGATTACCAAATCCAGAGCAAAATACCAGATATATTTTTAATTATCAAGGAAAAAAACCTTATGAACTACTGTATTTAGCCGTTCCTTCAATCATTCTATAAAAAAAGGATAGACAAATATTTGGATCTTTCCAAAGAGCTAAAAGGCTTTTTAAGAGATGCTTATTGTTTAAAAGTTATCTTAAGGCAAATGGACTAGACGAACCAAGATCAAAACCTGGACGAGGCTGATCACGTTCATACCCTTTGGAAAAGGCATGAATCCTAACTTTTCTCTCGGCAACTATGGGAAAATAGCAGAGAAGACAATGCTCTTTAACCTCGGTATGGCAACCTACATATGAGAAAGAAAGCTCTTAATTTAAAACTGTTGAACTCCGCTTAAATAAGTGTCTTTTTGTCACATCCTACTCGTGCGGAAGGGTTAGGTAAATACACAAAAAAGCTCTGTAATATGATGATGACAGTTTTATTCATTTGCAGTTAGTGATCTTGTAACGGTCCCCAAGGCCAAAAAAAAAAAAGATAATCGGGACATTGGTAATCCCGAGGAATAATTCATGTCATCCCAATTACTGTATTGTTAAGATCAGGTCGAATGCTTACAAGGATCATGAAGATATGAGGAGACCGGAAGAGATCTGATCTCCTTCAGACTTCAGTTAAAAACCAACAGTTAAAACTGATGAAAAAAATTACATGGAGGGAACATAATAACATTTAGAAAGAAACTTTGAGAAAGGAAAACGATCGAGTAATTTTGGAGGCTGACACCATCAAACAAGTGGAAATGAAAGACAAAATTCAAAAAGAATATCTCAGGAGAACTAGAAAACTACTCGAGACAAAACTCTCTTGCCGAAACCTTATCAAAGAAATAAATACCTGGGCTGTACCACTCGTTAGATATCCCGGACCCTTTCTCAAGTGGACCAGAGATGAACTCAAACAAATGGACCAAAGAACAAGAAAACTAATGACATCCTTATATCTAAGAGACGACGTTGACAGACTATATGTTTTAAGAAAAGAGGGAAGAAGAGGACTTGACAGCATTGAAGACAGCGTTGACGCATCGATACGACGACTCAAAGACTATATACATATCACGACGGAGGACTCATTACAGCCATCAGAAACGATACTGATAACACGATGGACAACAGAATGACAATAACTATGAAACAAAAATGGGAAGGAAAGCAACTCTTTGGGCGTTTTAAACGACTAATAAAGAACATCTCACTCGACAAAACATGGACATGGCTAAGAAAAGGAAACTTTAAGAGAGAAACAGAATCTCTCTTAACAGTAACACAAAACAGCGCCATAAGAACCAATCAAATCAAAGCGAGAATAGATAAGACGCAGGAAAATAGCAAATGTAGACTATGCAGTGACAGAGATGAAACCATCAATCCCATGATAAGCGAATGCACCAAACTAGCACAGAAGGAATTAAAGACTAAACACGTCTGGGTCGGCAAGGTGATCCACTGGGAAATAAGCAAGAAATTTAATTTTGACCATACAAACAAATGGTATATGCACAACCCAGTACCTGTCCTAGAAAATGACACACATAAACTCCTATGGGCCTTTGACATACAAAGGGATCACCTAATCTTGGCCCGAAGACCAGTCCTTTAAATAATCAAGAAAAAAAAAAAGAAAATTCGCAAAATTATCGACTTTGCTGTCCCCGCTGTCCATAGAATAAAACTGAAAGAATGAAAGAAGTATAATAACCTCGACCTTGCTAGGGAATTGAAAAAACTATGGAACATGCAGTTGACAATTATACCAATTGTAATTGGTGCGTTTGGAACAGAAACTAAAGGATTGCTAAAGGAACTGGAGGATTTGGAAGTAAGCCGACGAGTGGGGTCCACCCAAACGACAGCATCATTGAGAACGGCCAAAATACTGAGAAGAGTCCTGGAGACTTGAGGAGACTTGTTGTCACTCAAACTCCAGTGAAAAACCATCTGCTAATGCTGATGGGAAAAACTCTAATAATAATAATAGAATATGGGACTAGACACGATTGGGTGAGCAAGATGATCCCCTGGTAATTGTGCAAGAAGTTTTAATTTGGTCATACGAACAAATGGTATATGAACAACCCAGAATCCGTCCTAGAAAATGAGTTGCACAAAAGGTCTCTTGGATTTTGAGATATTAACGGATCATCACAATGACCAGGCCTCATAACTGTCAATAAAAAAAAAAGAAAAAGAAAAAAGAAAACCTGTCGAATAGTAGACTTTGTTGTTCCGGCAAACTACTTAGTAAAAATGAAAGAAAGCGAAGAGAGAGATTAGTACCAAGACCTTGCTAGAGAACTGAAAAAGCAATGGAACATATCACCAAAGGATTGGTACAGGGACTGGAGGACTTGGAAATAAAAGAACGATTGCACACCATCTAGACTACAGTATTGTTGCGATCGGCTAGAATACTGAGAAGAGTACGGGAGACTTGAGGAGACTTACTGTCACTCAGACTCCGGTAAAAAACTCTCGGTTAACTCTGGTTTGAAAAACTCTTAAAAGAGAAAAATAATAATAATAACAAACTAGAATATTGGGGAGAAGGAAATACCGCTTGTAGTTGTTGAACCAGGAATGGTCGCCAAAGTCTTAAAAGTGAGACTGGAGGAATTGGAAATCAGTGGAAGAATCGAGGCAACCCATATCGAAAATACAACATTGCTAAAATCTGCTAGAATAGTCAGAAGAGTCATGGATACCTGAAAATATTTGCTGTCAATCAGACTCCAGCGAAGGGCCACTGGCTTACACTGTTGAGAAAAACTCACAAGGAGTAGAATAATAAATGATGTGAAGTCTTTTGGATTAACAAAAGTGGAAGTTAGATAGAAAGACATTAACAATATATATATATATATATATATATATATATATATTTCTGCATATATATATATATATATATATATATATATATATATATATATATATATATATATATATATCAACTGCAGAAGTATTTGAAAAAGATAGAGTTTCATTTTTTCTATGAATGAAAAGCAGGAACTATTTCAAACAAAACCAAATCTGGACAGACAGATAGATAGATAGATAGATAGATAGATAGATAGATATAGAGGAGGGTGAGAGAGAAAGAAAGAGAGAGAGAGGAACCAACTATGAGTATAAACAATTATGAGAATTGTCAGATTGACAAGAACAAAATGATAGATAGATAGATAGATAGATAGATAGATAGATAGATAGATTATCTATGTACGAACTAGTTGAAACAAACAACAGATATCAACGATTGACTGGCGAGAAAAATCGATAGATAAAATGACAGAATGGACGTCAAATGTGTATACACCGGTTAAGATAGATACAGAGAGAGAGAGAGAGATAGAGAGAGAGAGAGAGGGAGAAAGAAAGAGAGAGAGAGAAAGAGAGAGAGAGAGAGGAACCGACTATGAGCATAAACACATACGAGAATTGTCAGATTGATATGAACAAAATGATAGATAAATAGATAGATAGATAGATAGATACAACCAGTTTAAAGGAGGCAGTCTAAATACCTATAATGAAAATCCTTAATCACACGTGTACTCATAGGGAATGAAAGTAGATTTGCACATGCTCAAATTTCTAGTGACTGTATCTTTTCTGTACTAATGCTCATTAAGGCAACCGGAGAAAGTGGTCATCATTTTCTAACAAGTAAATCAACAACAAACAATCAGTTTATTAACGCATGACGTATATTCAAAATGTAATATCGATGCTTTCTAAGATCACTTTAGACGAAGATGAGAGTGTTGGAGAAAAAGTAAAGTTGGCGACCGCAGTCGATGGCGACTCGAAGGCTCCCCTTTCAATAGCTACTACACCGACGAGTGGGAGAGGGCTTAACTCTATTCTCTGGATTGCTACACTTCACCCTTGATCCTTACCTTAGTGAGTGCTAAACAAGGCGGCATCAAGTACCATTTTTTGAGTCTTTGGTAGGACTAGACCAGGGATTTATAGCTGTAGTATATGTACTCGTTGGTATGTCTCATCTAAGCTGTAAGCAAAAGACTGGATTCATTTTTAATGAGAGAATACAAAAAAAAATTTTCTTTTTAAAAAAAACTCTTCTACAACTGTCCCATAATATTCATTACATTTACACGTAAGTTCAAGAGACTGCTAATATGGTACAGATATAATATATATATATATATATATATATATATATATATATAAAGAGAGAGAAAGAAAGAGAGAGGTTGTATCCAGACGCTTGTTAGGAGGTGCACTTTTCATGAGTGATATATATATATATATATATATATATATATATATATATATATATATACTTTAAGAAGAAACAACGAAACCGATCACATAGGATTATAAATTTATTTCTATCCTGTTACGCATTTTAAAATAGTCAATTTCTTGGATGTGACTTTAGATCTATCAAATAATTCTTATAAACCTTTTATAAAGACCAATCGGAACCCATCGTACATTCATGTTAATTCAAATCACCCTAAAAACATTATTAAGCAAATCCCAAAAGCAGTAAATTTAAGAATAGGTAAGCTATCTGCAAGTGAAAAGATTTTCAAAGAGAGTAGTAAGAGATATATAGATGCCCTTAAAAATAGTGGTTTTATGGAGAATTTTAGGTATTTAAAAGAAGATATAACAAATGAAATTACTTAAGAAAATAATACTTACGATCAAAAAAATAAAAATAGAAAAAGGAAAATTATATGGTTTAACCCCACTTTTTGTAAATTAGCAAATATAGATGTAGGTAAATATTTTTTGAGACTGATAGATAAACATTTTAAACAAGATAATATATTACATAAAATATTTAATAGGAAAACCTTGAAAATAAGTTATTCTTGCACTAAAAATATGTCTCAAATAATGAATAGTCATAATAATGAATTAATTAATAAATTTCATAACCGAGTAAATAATAATAATATTAATAGTAAAAAAAATAGAATGTAATTGTAAATCTTGAAGTGATTGTCCAATGAATGGTTTGTGTAATTTAGATAATGTAGTATATCAAGCTATTATTAATCCAAAAGAGGACATAAGTGATAAGAAATATTATATTGGCGTTTCGTCTACTAGTTGGAAAATTAGATATGGAAATCATAAATTTTCCTTCTCCCATGAGCATAAAAAAAATCAAACTGCTCTATCAAAACATTATTGGGGATTAAAAGATAAAGGGTTAACCCCTGACATACAATGGTCCATTTTGAAAAGATCTAGTACCCCAAAATCTTTCGATAGTAGGTGCAACCTGTGTCTTGAAGGAAAAATCCACATTTTGCTTTTTTCCTTAAATTATTAAATAAGAGAAATGAACTAATAGCTAGGTGTAGTCATAGGGCTAAATTTAAACTATAAATATTTAACAAAATTTTTTTTTAAAAACATAGAGTTAATTTTGAAAATTAGAGTTAATTTTGAGAATAAATAAAATAAATTGTTAGATAGAAAATTGTGAAAAAGCATATAATACATACGTACTACGCATAAAAAGTGGAACTGATTAATGCTTTCTAAATAGTTTTGAAATTTTAAAATATAGTAAATAAATTAAATATTTGTTTTTGTTTTTAGTTTAATATATCTATTACTGTATCTTTACGTGAGGTTATTAATTAAAGTTTAAATCTAATTCAATAAAAAATCTGTAATTTAGGTCTAAATGTAATTAAAAAATTATTAATTAAAGAAAAAAAAAAAAAAAAATTTACTACATTGCTAACCGAAATTTACATTTAAAACGGAAGTGGGCTTAATGAAGAGGTAACTCTTCACCCCTCTTCTATCCCCTCCCACTCTTATGTGTCTGTTCTAGTTTTTTTTATCAAAAAGATCTGAAGAAGTCCTGTTAATTTTTTTTCGTGTTTTTGGAAATTTCAAAAATGCGTAACAGGATAGAAATAAATTTATAATCCTATGTGACCGGTTTCGTTGTTTTTCTTAAAGAATTTATTGCTCTGTATTATTGGTACATTGAGCTCTTTACCAGGAAAATTTTAAATATTCATTCATGAATAATTTCTTGTCCTGATGAAATTACTCCCAACTCCGGTTTAACTAGACCAAGAATACTAATATATATATATATATATATATATATATATATATATATATATATATCATGTCATGCTATCAGCACGGATATCCCTGACACTCTTTCGCCACCCCTCCCTATCGTCCATTGCTTCCGGTAGATCCTCAGGGCTACACCCCGTATCGGCTGCTGTGTGTATGTTCGAGATGGTCGTCTTGCCTTTGCACGTCCACGTGAAGGTGTCCACAGGAGTACATCACTTATGAGTCCGACCCTACTTCTCTAGCAGTGTCCCATATGTCTGGTTCATCTACTGTTGATAGATTTTGTGATGGGGGTAGGTGGTTGTACAGCTGCTGCTTTGTGGGGTACAGTCTCCAGGACTTGTTCATTATTACCCGCAGCATTCTTGTGTTGTTGCCGTCAAGCTTTTTCTCCATACTTTTAGTTATCGTCCATTTAGTGCATCCATATAGCAGTATCAACACGACTGCTGCTTGGAAGAAACTGCGCTTAATTCTCTCGTTCAGATCTGACTTACCCATGACCCACACCCAAACCACACACACAAACACACACACATATATATATATATATATATATTATTTTGCCTACCGCTTCTCTCACTTTCGTTCTTTACATATATATATATATATATATATATATATATATATATATATATATATATATATATATACCTACAGAATCAGAAATAATTTAGTTCGTTTTCACCAAAATGGATCATCAGGATAATTCTGACTCAAAAAAGGGTTGGACGGAACCACATTTTCTTGATTAAAAAGGCCGCCGGAAAGAATTAAAAATTAGCATAAAAAAGAAAAAAAGATAAAAGGAAAAGATATCATATTTTACCTACCAAATAACCAACCCTTTTATGCCTACAAATATCAAGTATCTCTGACCTTTGGTTAAGTAATTCTTTTGGATTATTGTAGGAACCAATGGCAAGTTTTTCCTCTATGCATAACTGTCAATATATATCACCTTCCTTATATTTACGACATACTTTTTTTACTATTTCCCATTTTAATACAGGATCTGAGCGTAGATTCTTTTTAATTTCCCTTACATTGTCATTTTTTAGCAAAGGTTATTCTGTCGGTGTTTGTTCTTTTGAATATGTTGTAATTTACAAAGCATTTGACTTAGATGAGGCACAAAGCCATATGAAAGGAGCACCCAATGAGACTCGAACTCACTCGTGTAGGTTTGCTAGTCGAGCTTGCTAACCATTACACCACCAGAAGCCCCTTGAATACGGAATATGCTATTAGGTGATTATTTTCAAGCAGAACGAATGTTTTTAATCTTTTCTTTTTTTTGGAATTTTTTCCCCAGATATTAGTTTGTACAATATTTTTTTGTTAACAAAATTGTACCATCTGTTTTTTTTCTCAACGTCAAAATTACAGGAAAGATACAAAAATAAAATATATATATATGTCTATAAAGAACGACCGAAGTCCGGCCTTACGGGTTTTATTGCTTTTGCAAAGGCACAGTGCGTAGCACGTCACAATCAAGGAGGCGGCTTGGCTCTTCCAGAGTCATTTCGGGGTTGCTGTCGGAGCAGATATGATGCAGAACCCGAAATCGGCGATGTAGACAGTGCATCACTGAGGACCTACCTTGATGCATCAAGGATGTATGATTGAAATATATATATATATATACGGGGATTTACGGATGTCAATTGATAATCAATACCGAGAGACTTAAGTTTATTTTCGTTTCATATATTCTATAACAGTCGATGTTTGTGTGATTTTTGTTTCAAAGCTTAATCTGAGAGTTTTGTTTGATTATTTATGTTTTTCTTGCTTTCTTTTTTTTTTTTCTTCTTGACTTTATGTCAAGTTTTCGGTTTGGTTTCTTTGTTTAATGGCATATCAAATTACGTGGGTTATTTAACGACAATACCATCCTTGTAGATGAAAATTGCAACTATCTAACCTATAGCTGGGGTTGGAGATAAGAGGTTTCATACCTTTCTCGATAGTATCAGAACAAATGTAAACGAAATTGCTGGACTCGAGTTAGAACTCGGTTACTACGATTTTGTAGTCTTGCACGTTAACCACTCGGCACCCCCACAGACGTACGTATTCATAGTGTAATTGTTATCGTCGCAGTAAATGGATACGGTGAACCGAATGGTCTCCATATTGAGCCTTCGCTTTTCGTGTTTATTCATCAATAAAACTCTCGCGAGATTCGATTGTAATTCTCGTGCGAGAATCGGGAAGCTGTTCTTACTGTATGGCCCAAAAATGAGTGGAAGGGCTAGTTTTTGTTTTTTGCGGGTTTTTTTTTTTTCGTGCGACCATCTTAAACAACTCTCATCCTACATCGAGGGCGTTTTCAGTTAAACTATATAAGTGTCTAAAGCGAGTTTGTTTCCCCGATCAAAAGTGAAAGGAAAAATTAACGGATGTAAAAAAAAAAAATTAAAATATACAAGTCGAACGTTAAATTATATTCTCAATTTTTGCGACAAGAGGGTGAACAAATAGGAGTTTCGTTGGGTAGATTAAAACCCAGTGAAAAAGCTTCAGTGTGCAAGGGCATAAATGACAGTGGCAATGATTTAGGGGATAGAGAATGTAGAACAGAAAGAAAGTATGGAAAAACACAGGAAGAAAGAACCGACAAGCCAAAACGAACAAAAAGTAAAGGAAATCTGGCAAACAATTGCACATGACATACGGCAACACTGGTGAGCTGTTTCGACCTTATTAGGTCTCATCAGCAATGTATAACGTTATCTCTTCCACCGGAGATCGAACCATCAAACACAGAAATTCTACCACTGAGCCACCGGTCCACATCTAACACAAGCGATCCCAAATTAACTGGTTATGACAATTCCACCGCCTATCAACCTGAATGTGTGTTATAAATTACATCCGTACTCTTTAGAGGACACCGGTAGCTCAATTGTTGACTTTTGGCACTACATTCTGTTGTTGTTGGTTCAATCTCCAGAGGGGGAGATCACGGTATACACAGCTGATGAAACATAATAAGGTTGAAACAGCTGTCTAGTGTTTCCTTATGTTGTGCGCAAGTGTTTATCGGATTTTCTAATCATGGTAATTCAATTTACAATATAATTCCCCTATTTAAAAAAGAAAATGTACATACAAAACCTAGACGATCTGAAAGAAAAATAAACAAGAGAATTGTGAATGAGAGAACATGCAGACATTAAGCGAATAGAGCGAAAAAAGAGGCGTTGGGTAAAGGGTAGTAAATGTCATTGAAGATCTAGGGAGACTGTTTCGGAGAATAGAAAAAATTTCGAAAAGCAAAATTCAAAATAAAAAAGTTTGGCTTAGTTTTATGGCATATCAGTAATTGTTAGTTATTTAATGCCAAATCTTCTTTATACATATATTAAATATATATGATTTGGTTTGGTTTGGCTTTTTGGCATATCAACCATTGTAGGTTATTTAATGCTAAATCTTCTTTATACATATATATTAGATATATATGATTTGGTTTGGTTTGGCTTTAAGGCATATCAAGCATTGTAGATTATTTAATGCTAAATCTTTGTTATACATATATATTAAATATATATAATTTGGTTTGGTTTGGTTTTATGGCATATCAACTATTGTAGGCTATTTAATGCTAAATCTTCTTTACACATATATATTAAATATATATGATTTGGTTTGGTTTGGTTTTATGGCATATCAACCATTGTAGGTTATTTTATTCCAAATTTTCTTTATACATATATATTAAATATATATGATTTGGTTTGGTTTGGTTTTATGGCATATCAAGCATAGTAGGTTATTTAATACCAAATCTTATTTTGATATATACATCAAATATACATGATTTGTAAAGACATTTTGTTGATAACAATTTTTAATGAGCCTAAGATCATTTTTTGCACATGGTTAAGACGTTTCAAATATTTTTATCAACACGAATAATTCTACATATTTTTATTTTTAAGAAGAGGAATTAATATTGTAAATTGAATTACCATGACCAGAAAATCCGCCGAACACCAGCGAACACCTACGTATTTCTAAGCTTCTTGGGAAGACGTGGTCCATATTCCTAACTATTTTTAGTTCTCAAGCAAGGTCTAAGTACTTATCTCTCTTTTAACTTATCTTTTAATTTTACTCGTTTTTTTTAAAATTATTTCAGAAGCTAAATCCTTTCGTGTCATCAGTTTTCTTTCATTGAATTGGAGGGAGGGGAAGAAGAGAAACATAAACTGTGCACTTTCCGAGAGGAGTTATAACTTGTAGACAGTATATATATATATATATAATATATATATATATATATATATATATATATATATATATATATGGAGAAATGGTGGATGTGGTATGTTAGACAAGATGTAAAAACAAGTGGAAAAGTGGATAAACCGAAACACTGACAATGGATTTAGAAATGATATTTCGTCTTTATTAAAAAAAGACTTCTTCAGAATGACGAGTTTTTTTATAGTTCTGTATAGGAGGAAATAGATAAATAAAAATATAAAGTGTGAAGGGTTAGAAGAAGGAAAAATAGAACTGAAGAAACGGAAAGATAGAGATATATATCAAAGTAGTGGCAACAGGGGTTATTGGCTGTGACTCTGATTCATTTTTGGAACATCTGGGCCATGGCTAAGTAGAAAAAAGGGGGGCGCAAAACAATCGTCTTGCATCTCAAATTTAATTTAAGAATTCATCAAAGAAGTAGAATATCTAAAGGAAACAATGTAAAATATGGAAATATGGTGTGGTAAAATGTTTTAGTTTTTATAATAATTTTTTTCCAATCCATTTTTTTTTTCTATATTATTTGCACGTAAGATAATGTCTGCCAAGCAGGGTGAAATCTGGTAGAAGCCAGATCATTGCTGAATGTGTTTGGACTCTGCGATGACTGCAGATTCTAACATTCGGCGGAATTTTTTGCAATGTATCAGGTTAATTAAAACAGCCAGGGAAAAATTGAAAGTGTATTTGAAATCTAACATTTGGAGGAAGAGGTCTAATCGATCGTCATTCAATTAACATCATTGTTTATATTCGTAAATCCTTTTTTTCTAGATTACGTTGTGTTTCGTCGATGTAATATTTGTCACAATCATGCCATGGAACGAAAAATATCCCTGCTTTAGAAGTGATTATGTTGTTGGTGCTTTTCGAGATGTTAGTGAAATTTTTAATGGTTTTTGATGTGGATTGTGTAATCGGTATTCCCAATTTAGTCAATTTTTCTTAGAGAGATTTGTTGTGTGTGTTAGTGGGTCAAGTCTTTGATGTATTTGATACGCTTGACGATGGCTGTAACCTTCTCCTTGTCCACTTAGATGCTCAAAAATGAATCACAGTCACAGCCAAGAACACCTGCCGCCACCCCTCTGATAGAGATCTCTATCTTTTCTTTGCTTTCTGTTCTATCTCTCCTTCTTATAATCCCCCCTCTTTTTTATTTTTTTAATATATCTATTTGCTTTTATGCTGAACTAGAGTAAATTTCGTCATTCGGTAGAAGTCTTTTTGAAATAAAGACGAAATATCATTTTTGATTCCATTGTCAGTGTTTCGGTCTATCCATTTTTGCACTTATTTTCACACACACACACACACACACGCACACGCACGCACACACGCACACACACGCACATGCACACACACACACACACACACACGCACACGCACACACACACACACACGTTCATATATATATAATACAACTGTTGTGGCCAAAAGAACTTCATCAGATAATGGCTATGATTTAAGCTAATGTATCGGGACCAAATCTTTATTTTTAGAACATTCTAGCAATATGTTAGAATACTGGGAAACTTTGTTATTCTTCTGGGAATGTCAGATAAAAATAAAACCGCTTGGAATAATCGTTTTTTGCTTTCAAGACTTTCCCGCAACGAAGAGTTAATTCATTGATGTCTGATTTGAATTATCTTACTCGTACGGAACATTTATAAAAATTCCTTTAAATTCACGAACGAATTCAATGTACAAGATCTGCAAAATGGATCGTTGTTTCATTGAATTTAATCTGAATTAGATGACGAGAGGACAACGCCAAATTCAATAGGAATTCGAGAAGGATATGTTTTACATTAATTAAGATCAAATGACTATTCTTTAAATCTGCTAAAATGTATTTTTTAAATAAAGGAACTTTTGAATTTGAAGAAAGCCGAAGGACGTATCAGTCAAAATGTTGTGATGTAACAATAAAGATGAAGACAATAGTCCGAATACTCTAAATGACACACACAAATATATATATATATATATATATATATATATATATATATATATATATCCGTGTGTGTGTGGGGAATTCTTTTGCTTGATTTGGTTTATTTGTTCGATCGCATATCAATCTTTGTTGGTAATTTAGTTTCAAATCTATCCTTCAAGAACAGCAGTAGTGGCATTTTTTAACCCTCAGCTGGTAGCTGGTAGGGGATACGGGGTTCATACCTTTCTAGATGGTAATAATTTGAGAGTCAACGGTAAAATTCGATTTGTAAAAGTTATTAGATACTAGGCAAAAAGTAAAATATTCCTGGTAAGAGGTAAACCGTAATAGGTACTATTTACCAACCCCTCCGCTCGGGCAGGATATGACACAAGGTCAATTTTTAAGCGGAGTTTAACAGGTTTGAATTCAGAGTTTTCCTTCTCCTAGACTAGTTACCACACCAAGGCTGAAGAACCTAGTCCGTCCTACTATTTACCCATAGCTGGAGGGAGAATAAGGGGGTTCATACCTTTCCCAAGGGTATTTGCCCGAAAGTGAACGTAATAGCACGACTGGAGTACGAACTCGCGTACTAAGATTCCGCAGTGCATCGCTTTAACCATTACACCACGAGGACACCCCTATAAACCGTAATAGGTAAGCGTTTTAATAGGTGGCAGAATGTAACACGAAAGATGTTAGATGTAAGAGTTCCAAGTTAAAAGTTAAATAATTGGTTACAGGTAAAACCTCACCAAAGAAAACCAAACGAAAAAGCTTCGATAAGTCAAACTTATAGTATATCTTAATTTTATCCGACCCATGCCCTCTAAATTAAGCCACCAGCAGGGCCGAGCGAATGTGCTTATATAGTAATATAATAGAAGAAATGCAAATAAGAATATGTGCGAAAAGTGTCTTTCGCACATTTCTGTCTGATGATTGTGCATACTACGTGGAACTTTAGATAACGAAAATCTCGTATATATATATATATATATATATATATATATATGTGTGTGTGTGTGTGTGTCTGTGTGTGTGTGTCTGTGTCTGTGTCTGTGTGGACCTAATTTTTTTTTTTTTTTTTTTGCTGAAGCTTGATAATCTTTATACTGTAGAATATTTGGTCTATTGTCTTCATCGTTATTGTTATATTCACAACGCTTTGGCCGCTGACTCCTTCGGCCTTCTGTAGGTTTTTATTGGAAGTTCGAACTCCCGAGTTCAACCAGAAACACCTGAAGAAGGCTAATGAACGCATCGGCCGAAACGTAGCGAATATAGATATATAGAGAAAACAATACTCCGCATACTCTAAATGACACACACACACACACACACACACACACACACACATATATATATATATATATATATATATATATATATATATATATATATATATATATACTAGAAGTATGTTATATATTCTTATGTTTGATTTGGCTTATTTGTTTAATGTCATATCAATCTTCAAGGGTTATTCAATGTCAAAGTTATCCTTCTTGAAGATCAGTAGTCGTACTCTTTAATCCTTAGCTGGGAGAATATGGGGTTCATAAATTTCTAGGTGGTATTAATCTGAAAATGAATGTCAAAGCGGGAATAGGGTTCAAACATGCTTACCATACTGTTCAGCGCGTGAAGCCCTTCCCAACGTAGGCTTTTCACCCCCGACTTCAGTAATATATAGTTTTATAAAGATGAAAAATGTATTTTAAATGTTTGATTTCTTCTTCTTCTTCTTCTTCTTCTTCTTCTTCTTCTTCTTCTCTCTCTCTCTCTCTCTCTCTCTTTCTGCCCATCTATCTATCTATCTATCTATTGCTCGAAATCTAGTCAAAAACATGCTCATGAAAACCTGGGAATTATTTCTGGCGAAAAACCGAAGAAACAGGTCCTGTTGAGGACCTTTTTTTCATGTAGTTTTTAACGGAACACAAATAGACAAGAAAGAAAGGGGGAAAATCTTTATGAAGAGGTAAAAAAACAAAAAACAGAAAAAGAAGAAAAAATAGGAAAGAAGGTTGTAAAGTTACACCAAGCCTGAGCAGACATGATCGTCAAAGGCAGTAGGGTGGTCAAGGTTACCGGTCAGTATTATGTATTTAATAGTGTCCCAGGTACGATATTTTTAAACTAAGCCCTTTTGTTAGAGTCGATGCACGTGTGTTGCCTATTGTTCTGATGCTGTCAAGTTTTCAACGTAAAAAAAAAAAAAAGTCAAGAAAAATATTCTAGGCTGTTAACTCTTCTGATCAGAATTCATTGAAAAATTTTCAGAGATTTCAATAGAAGGCACTAAGCCTTTTTCTTTTTCTTTTATATATATATATATATATATATATATATATATATATATATATATATATATATATATGCTATTTATTTATTTGGAAGGGCAACTGAAGCCGTGGGATAAACGTCTGTGATTTTCAGTTGTTTTACATCTCTCTCTCTCTCTCTCTCTCTCTCTCTCTCTCTCTGTTCTGCTATGAATATGATTAAAGTTTTGTTTTCTTTGTTTATTTGTTTTGTTTTTATTTGTTTGTTTGTTTGTTTGTTTGTTTGTTTGATTGGTTGGTTGCTTGTTTTTTTTTGTTATTTTTTGGTGGGTGGGGGAGTGTGAGGATGTTAAGAAAATTAATGTCTATTCTATTATTTCCAAGCGACATTCGTTAATGTACTCCTACACATGGACGTGCCAGTGTTGACCGGCCAACAAAAGCTTACATACATCAGCTCTGTACGGACACCTGATGCAGGCTAGAGAACCTGTCAAAAGCGATAGATAATATGGATAGATGTCGAGAAAGAGAGTCAGGGAGCCCTGTACTGTCAGTGCGACTTAATAATAAGGATTTAATTTTTTGTTTTCAGTATCACCTTCATTTATCCAGGAGCAAAGGCCGTCTTTTCCAAGAACCCTAAACTTTATCATTTTTGATAATTCATTTCTTCTTATGGACATCAGGATTTCCGAACCTCTCATTCCCCTTCTCTCTCTCTCTCTCTCTCTCTCTCTCTCTCTCTCTTTTCTAAATTATTCTCTCTCACTTTTTTCGCTCTACTCTCTCTTACTCTCTCTCTCTTTTCTAAATTATTATCTCTCTCTTTTCTCTTACTCTCTCTCTCTCTCTCTCTTTTCTAGATTATTATCTCTCTCTTTTCTCTCTCTCTCTTTTCTAAATTATTTACTTTCTCTTTTTTCTCGCTTCT